>RJWJ010045623.1:0-11682 GCA_004363605.1 Indri indri
ACACTGGACAGGCAGCCAGGGCCTCCACATGGGGCAGGGGTACCTCCCGAGAGATTCCAGAAGACTGGGCCCTGCATCCAACACAGCTGCAACCTCCCTCATCCCCCTGCCTCCACAGCTGCCTCTGAAGCCTGAACCTTTGCCCTACCTCCCTTCTCTCCTCAGTCTACGCAACTGCACATTCTGGTGCCCCAAACCTCTCCTAGCACCCCCTTTTAATTCATTACTTAAACCTAAATTATTTATGGAGCTCCCCTGCATGCCAGATGCAAGGCATTCTGTCCCAGACTCCTTGTCCTTTGAGTTCCACCCCTTCCCTCCCTGTGTCTCCACGGTTCTGCTCCAACTCAGTAGTGCTTGGGTTCCTCCTGCGGGAGGCCCCTGGCTTGCAGGCTGGGCCCTCTACTGAGAATAGCCAAGGGGAGCCGAGGGGAGCCCCCCAGGAATCCCCTCACCCCCTATCTCCCTCCAGCCCTCCTCACCACACAGATCTCTCACTTCCTGCAACACACAGGAGTTACTCTCAAATTTGAGGAGTCAGCCTCTCCCCATTTTGCTGTGGACCCCCATCCTCACCCATCGTTTGCTCCCTCCTCCGGGCTGGACAAGAAATTTCCAGCCTAAATGTTAAAGCAGAGGCTGAAGGATTCCAGGTTCTCAAAATCCTCTCTAATCCTCTTATCTCCCCAATCTAGTTTCCCCAGAGCCATCAGCCCCAGCCCCCAATGGGAGAATGCAGAGGGGCGGGCAGAGCTGACCCACCCCTATCAGGGTCATCTCAGTTTACTCTTTAGTTAAACCTGCCTCGCAGGTTCCCACTCCCCTACAGCAGGATTCTGGAATGCAAGGCAGATTGGGGGTGGAGAATCATTTCCCCTCCTTCCGGACTCCCCTGGGAGGCTCATTACTCTACTTGTCTTTGTTCTGGGAGAGGCTCACCAGGGCCCCTCCTGCTCCACCCTCCCCAGGGGCTGGCCTGGCAATCACCCCATGCCCCTTTCCACCTTACCTCTCACCCATCCCAGAGCCCCAGTGCTGGGAATCTGGGGGCTGAAACTCCTCCTTCGCACCCCTCCCCCCTACTCTCCAAGAGGCTGTCAGTCAGAGTGAACAGGCCCTGACCACAGAGGAATCTGGAAGTGGAGGGAAGGGGCAGGCTGGTGCTGGAAGCCTGAGGTTGGTATTTGCTCCAGTGCTGCAAGAGGTCAGGAATGTGGCCATCGACTTCGGCTATGAGAGATAAGGCCCAGCCGGTGGCTCTCCCTGCCAGCTCCTGCCTGACTGCACCTCCACAGGCCCCAGAAGGTTCTGAGCAGTTAGGGTGGGGCAGGAATCAGAGGAGGATCTAGGAAGGAACTTGGATAAGGATTCCAGGATCTGGGTCTGATTGCTTGTAGATTCAAAGTCCCCTAGGGGTCTTTAGCCTGACTCCCTACTTCTGCCCTCCTGGGTGTGTTGGAGCCTTAATCTGCAGTAAGTAATTAGTATTTGTTCAATGAATGAGTAAGTGATAGTTCACATTCACAGCCACTGTCACCCAAGGAGACAGACAGGCTTTTTCTTTTCTTTTTTTTTTTTTTTTTGAGACAGAGTCTCACTGTGTTGCCCAGGCTAGAGTGCCGTGGCGTCATCCTAGCTCACAGCAACCTCAAACTCCTGGGCTCGAGCAATCCTTCTGCCTCAGCCTCCCGAGTAGCTGGGACTACAGGCATGCGCCACCATGCCCGGCTAATTTTTTTCTACGTATTTTTACTTGTCCAGATAATTTCTTTCTATTTTTAGTAGAGACGGGGTCTCGCTCTTGCTCAGGCTGGTCTTGAACTCCTGAGCTCAGAACGATCCGCCCACCTCAGCCTCCCAGAGTGCTGGGATTACAGGCGTGAGCCACCGCACCCGGCCTGGACAGGCTTTATTATCCTCCCCGTACAAGTGAAGAAACTGAAGTTCATAGTTAAGTGACTTCCACAAGGGCACACAGCTAGCAAAATGTCCAAGCTGGCTGACTTGAACAGCAAAAGGCAGTATGCTGCATGTTTAATCCACACACTTTATTGTACAATTCTGCACAACATGACAATTCTGGAACCCAGTGGGGGAGTGTGAAAGTGAAAGCAGGAGAAACCCCTTTGGCTGCCTGGCACCCCCAGCCTCCCAGGATCCTTCCATGCAAAACCAGTGGGTGTTTGTGTGTATGTCATTTTGTCTCCAATTTGCCTCCCAGCCTTCAGCATGCCCTGCCCTCCCCTGGCCAGCTCCCACTGAGTACATGTAGCTTTGCCCACCTTAAGGTGGCAGGCTCGGAACCATCCAGGGTCAAGCTTTGCATCTGAGCTGTGCCTCCAGCTGGCTGGTCCACTGGCAAGGCTACTGCCAGGGTCCCTCCCCTCGCAGTCCCACCCTCCTGTTTGCCCTCTCCTCAGTCCAGCTGGCAGCTCGATATGAATCAATAGGTCCATTCCAGAGCAAAGAGCACAGCCTGGTGTGTCATACCAGGCCCTTCCAGAAAAATGAGCTGCCAGTGCTTGAAGGCCCCACACCTCGAGGCTTCCCCTAGTTCCTTCAGCAGTGGGTGGTCATTAAGCTTGGAGCAGAGGAGAGAGAAGGGGAGCTTCCCTACCTCCATCCTTCTCACCCATATTCTGACAAGAGCTTCCAGGAGGGGGAAGCCCCCTAGGGACAGGCTTGGGATCCCAGGCCCCTTGAAGAGGGGCTGGGAAAGGAGGAGCCTGGTGAGACATCTTAGTAGGGACGGGGAGAGAGACTGGCAGGCAGAGCTGAGTGCCTGAAGCTAGAACGCTTCAGAGCATGCTTGTGTCCTCTCAGGCCCCCTGCTGTGTGGGGCACTGTACCATCTCCTGGAGGGATTCTGGCCCCTTTTGTTCACTGCAGTTCTCACAGTTCTCAGAACTGAGCCTGGTGCACAGTAGGCGCCCAATTACTATTTGTGGAATTGTAAGTGCTCTGGAAATACCTGTTTACCCAAGGATGTAGGCAAGTCTTATATACAGGTACGAAGACGGAGGATGTGTCTCTTGTCTAAATCACAGAGTGTGATCCTCTGAGGCCAAGGCTCCTGGGAGTGATTTGGGGGGAGGGGAAGGAGGCAGGAGGGGGATCAGAGACTAGGTTTGTTTTCAGGAGTCTGAACCTATTTGGTGAGTGAATGTGCTTGTGTGTACTGGAGAATCCCCATCTGTATGACTCCTACAACTGAACACAGTGAGGTGGGAGTGTTTGAGAACCAAGTGCAGTGCGGAGGGAGTGTGTAAATCAGGAGATCTGAGGCTCAGGATTGAGGTTCTCTTCTCCAGCTTCCAGCTTTTATTCCTCGGGACTCCTGGGGCTCCGGGACCCCCGTGCCCCAAGATCCTCTCTGTAGGTGGGGAACTTGGGCTGAGGTTGGGGACAGCTACAGAGACTCACACCCCAATACCCGCCCACCACCAGGACCCCCAAACTTCCAACCTGCCAGCACCTCCTCTACCTGGGGCAGGGGGTATAATAACGTCATTTCCTGCCTGAAACCACCGCCTCAAGGGCCAAAAACACCTGTTGCCCTTGAACGCCCAGGTTAGTCACCAGCCTCTGGCAGGTGGGGGTGGCCTTGGCAGGGCTGTGCGGAGGGCGCGGGGCAGGCGGGGAGGGCGGGAAGCGAGGGCGCGCGCTCCCGCTGCGGTCCACCTGCGGCCCGGGCTTCCGAGGCGGCTCCGGTGGCGGGGGCGGGGCCTCCCTTGGCGATATAACTTCAGTCGCGCACCGCCACCCTGCCCTACCGACCCTGAGTCCTGTCCTCTCGCTTTCCTCCACGGACAGCATGAGCTTCACCACTCGCTCCACCACCTTCTCCACCAACTACCGGTCCCTGGGCTCCGTCCAGGCGCCCAGCCGTAGCGTCCGTCCCACCAGCAGCGCGGCCAGCGTCTATGCAGGCGCCGGGGGCTCCGGCTCCCGGATCTCCGTGTCCCGCTCCGCCAGCGTCCGGAGCGGTTGGGGGTCCGGGGGCCTGGCCGCGGGAATGGCCGGGGGTTTGGCAGGAATGGGGGGCATCCAGACTGAGAAGGAGACCATGCAAGAGCTGAACGACCGCCTGGCCTCCTACCTGGACAGAGTGAGGAGCCTGGAGATCGATAATCGGAGGCTGGAAAGCAAAATCCGGGAACACCTAGAGAAGAAGGGGCCCCAGGTCAGAGACTGGGCGCATTACTTCAAAATCATCGAGGACCTGAGGGCTCAGGTAAGGGGCATGGAGGGAGGAGCCCCAACTTCCAGCCATGTTTGACCCTCCAGTTATACGCTCCCTTACCTCTTCCTCCTCAAGGATAGGAACTTTATCAGGGCGGGGTGCATTGACTCCTCCCCCGCTTTCTACGTCCAACCCCACCCCCCGCTCCCGCGGAGGGGCGTAGGAATACCCTGGATTTCTATCCACACTCCTGGCCACAGGGGCCCAAGCATGGGAGAGCTCTTCTCTTAGAGATAGTGGGAAGGGGACAGGGACCAGGGCTTTGCAGAGGAAGTGGACAGCATGGAGGGAGATGAGAAAAAGACGTAAGGAGGACCCAGAAACTGGCGTCTGGTCGAGTGCGGACAGTTAGAGGGTTAAGCGGATGCGGCTAAGGCTGAGTCATCTAAGAGTAAACAGACGGCCTACCTGTGGGAGGGGCCAATCCAGGGGGTGAGGGGCCCACAGCAGGGGGCGAGCAGGTGCACTAGGAAAAATTGCCAGGAGAGGGCCAGGGAGCGGACTTGCTAGTAGCCGCTCGCTTCCCAGCAGGCCAGCCAGCCAGCCTGCCGAGGCCCCGAAGCAGTAGCAGAGTGCTGGGATTTGGGAATCCAGAAAAGGAGGGAACAGTTGCGGGGTGAGGGGGACACAGGTAGAAAGGGATAGGTGTACAAGGAAAGCCTCTGGCTGTTCCTGGGACCAGGAAGGTCTCACTGAGACACATAACCCCTTCCACACGCTCAGCCCACCTATCGTTTACTTTCCATTCATGGATTAACCTCTCTGACAATCCCCCCAGATCTTTGCAAATTCTGTGGACAATGCCCGCATCGTTCTGCAGATTGACAATGCCCGTCTTGCTGCTGATGACTTTAGAGTCAAGTAAGTCTGGGGGCTGGGGAGTTGGGAGGCCCGGAAGGAGCCAAGAATGGTCTGCTCCCCCGGCTGGGTCATGGAGGGGCTCACAGGAATGGGATCTTGTTCAGGCGTGGGTAGGGTTGGGTAGATGAGAGTTAGGGTCCACCATTTTATTCATTTAATTATTCACTCTTGTAACCCAGTTTAAGAATACTGCCACCCAAGTGCCAAGAATGGTGCTCAGGGGATTCCCATCTGATTGTGGACTCAAGCCACTAATTTACAGTGGGCACAGGGCTGCACTTAGGAGGTGGCGTGGGTTGAGAAGGTTCTGGACCTGGGCTCCTCTGATCTCCTCCACTCCCACAGGTATGAGACAGAGCTAGCCATGCGCCAGTCTGTGGAGAGCGACATCCACGGGCTCCGCAAGGTCATTGATGACACCAATATCACTCGGCTGCAGCTGGAGACAGAGATCGAGGCTCTCAAGGAGGAGCTGATCTTCATGAAGAAGAACCAGGAGGAGGCAAGCAGGGGCGGCCACTGGCCAGGCACAAGGGAGCCAAGACAAGTCAGGGTGGGGGAATAGATGGGGCAGGCCACTTGCAAATAACCTTGCAAGGAAGTTTAGAGCTACCATCCTGGGCTCTTCTTTATCAGACTGTTCTGATGAAGAGCATATGCAATGGGCCACATACACTCTGGCTCACCTGAATTACAGTGCAATGAGGTCAAGATGATAAGGGGCAGAGAAGGAGGTGAGGGCAAAGGTAGAAGAAGCAGCTAGCACTAGGAGCTGGGGAGGATGGGGAATGGGAGCAGATGGAGCTGGCAGAGCTGCCTAGAACAAGGTATAACGGCCAGGTGCAGTGGCTCATGCCTGTAATCCCAGCACTCTGGGAGGCTGAGGTGCGTGGATCCCTCAAGGTCAGGAGTTCGAGACCAGCCTGAACAAGAGCGAGACCCCGTCTCTACTAAAAAATACAAAGAAATGATCTGGACAACTAAAAATATATATAGAAAAAATTAGCCGGGCATGGTGGCACATGCCTGTAGTCCCAGCTGCTCGGGAGGCTGAGGCAGGAGGATCACTTGAGCCCAGGAGTTTGAGGTTGGTGTGAGCTAGGCTGACGCCACGGCACTCTAGCCAGGGCAACAGAGCCAGACTCTGTCTCAAAAAAAAAAGGGTATAAGGAGCAGGTTTGTGGACGAGGCCGGATGGAGGGACAAAGTGAAGTGAGGAGAGAGAAACCGCCTGTGAGTGACAGGCACCATCAGTGAGTGGGTGGCATTTCTATCCACCGGGAGCAGAAAGCCCGAAACTGCCATTGCCCAGAGTGCAAGCCAAGAATTTCCTCTGGTCTCTTCTCCGGCTGATCCTGTAGGCCTCTCAGAAGAGGCAATCACAGATGAAGGGCCTTGTTAGAGCTCTGACCTTGAGCTCTCCTCTCTTTTGCCCCTGTCTCCTTTAGGAAGTAAAAGGCCTCCAAGCCCAGATTGCCAACTCTGGGTTGACCGTGGAGGTAGATGCCCCCCAATCCCAGGACCTCAGCAAGATCATGGCAGACATCCGGGCCCAGTATGACGAGCTGGCTCGGAAGAACCGAGAGGAGCTGGACAAGTACTGGTCCCAGCAGGTGCGAGAGGGGAAGGGATGGCTGCCAGGATGTGGGAGGGAGGCAGGTGGGGAAGGAGGGGCCTGATGGACCATACCCACCCTGCAGATTGAGGAGAGAACCACAGTGGTCACCTCGCAGTCTGCCGAGGTCGGAGCTGCGGAGATGACGCTCACAGAGCTGAGACGTACAGTCCAGTCCTTGGAGATCGACCTGGACTCCATGAGAAATGTGGTAAGCACCCTCACGTCACCTGCCCCAGCTTTTCTGGACCCCTGACCTCAGGCCCAACTCTGTCTCAGCCCAAATCTTAGGCCTTCCATCATGAGTTCCTTTAGCTCAGAGTTGTTTCCCACTGCTCCTACCCTTACCTTAGTACTTGGCACATAGGAGCTGCTCAAAAAAGTCACACAGTGTCAAGGGATGGGCATTCCTGGGACTCTGGACTCACCCCAACCTTCCTCCCTGTGCCCCTGCAGAAGGCCAACTTAGAGAACAGCCTGAGGGAGGTGGAGGCCCGCTACGCCATGCAGATGGAGCAGCTTAACGGAGTCCTGCTGCACCTGGAGTCAGAGCTGGCACAGATCCGGGCAGAGGGCCAGCGCCAGGCCCAGGAGTACGAGGCCCTGCTGAACATCAAGGTCAAGCTGGAGGCTGAGATCGCCACCTACCGCCGCCTGCTGGAAGACGGGGAAGACTTCAAGTGAGTGGGGCTCTCCTGCCCACCCATGGTGGGGTCCAAGATCACTTCTCCTTAAAGCCTGAGCTTGCAGAAGCCCCCATGTGCTGCTGTTCATTGGCATCCCCTGAGCACTGGGCCGCTGCCCTGTGGGTGCCGCTTTGTCTTCGAGGGGGTAACAGTTCCAGAGGTTCCATCCCATGAGAAGAGAATGAACTACGTATTGCCCCTAGCTGTACTTAGGGTACAAATAAAGTTTGGCCTTTTCGGGAGGAAGTGGCTGAGAGGAATTTGGAAATTGTTAAAGGTAGAGGCCAGGAGGCTTTTTGCCTCCACCCATCTTTTTTGTCTCCCTTCCGCTCTGTGGGGCTGTTTGTAACTGGGGCTTGGTCTTCTGTTACAGTCTTGGTGATGCCCTGAACAGCAGCAACTCCATGCAATCCATCCAAAAGACCACCACCCGCAGGATAGTGGACGGCAAAGTGGTGTCTGAGACCAATGACACCAAAGTTCTGAGGCATTGAGGCAGTAGGAGCAGGGTGCCCTTATACCAATAAAAAGTTCACAGGTCATTGAACATCAGCTGTGTCTTCTTTGGCTGTTTTCATACTTGCGTGCACATGCCCTGACCCAATAGTCCCATCTCTGATCAGTCGAAAGTCACCTCTGACCCTGGGGTTCCGTATGGGTGGGGGAGTGGAAGGAAGAGGCATCTGGGTTCTTGGAAACACCTTCTCAGAGAAAGGAGAGAGCAGTAGATGGGACAGGCCACGGGCAGTGGGGAAAACTACAGTGGAATTGTGGAATCCTCACCTGGAAGAGACTTGCCCAGCCAGGACTCATCAGCAGAAATCTGGGCCACAGGAGGAAGTGGGGCCCAGCAGAGAGGGTAGAGCACACAGCTGGCCTCCTCTGCCCCACTGCTCTGCATCCTGGCCCTGCCCAGGGCTCCACCCACACTTTCCCCAAATCTATGGTCCCCTATGCTCTGCTCATTCATACAATGTGGATATGATTTTTAGAGTGCTGGAGGTATGGCTAGAATTGGGGTAAATGTGATCATTGGTAAGGGAAGAATCTACCCTAGTGGTTTCCATCTAGGAAAGGGGTACCCCTGAGTGAGCATCCACCTGGGTAAGAACAGGCATCTTGAAGCTAACCGAAAGGGCATCATTCTGTGCTTTGGATTAGAATTGTGTCATCTAGCAGTGCAAACAATGGATGCCTAAACTGATCGTATACCGTATACTTTGGGAGGATAATTTATCTTTTTTAACTTAAAAAAAAAAACATAAAAGTACCATGCACACAATCCAAAAAAAAAAAAGGATATAAAATTTAAAGTCTTCCCTCTCCACTCCCCAGAGGTAACCACTGTTAAATACTTTTTAAAATTAAATGGGTAAAACCATATTTCATTTTATTTTAAATATTTAAGATTATACTGTTCGGCACCTTGATTTCTAAAACTCTGCTGTCTTCATTTAACAATATATCTTGAGGCCGGGCGCAGTGGCTCACACCTGTAATCCTAGCACTCTGGGAGGCCGAGGCGGGCGGATTGTTTGAGCTCAGGAGTTCGAGACCAGCCTGAGCAAGAGCGAGACCCTGTCTCTACCAAAAATAGAAAGAAATTATCTGGACAAGTAAAAATACATAGAAAAAAATGAGCCGGGCATGGTGGCGCATACCTGTAGTCCCAGCTACTCGGGAGGCTGAGGCAGGAGGATTGCTTGAGCCCAGGAGTTAGAGGTTGCTGTGAGCTAGGTTGACGCCACGGCACACTACTCAAGGCAGTAGAGTGAGACTGTCTCAAAAAAAAAAAAAAACCAATATATCTTGAAACCTTTCTGAATCAGTATGCATAGACCTACCTCATTTGTTTGAACAGCTGCCTACTGTTTGGAGTACAAATTTACTTACCATGCCTTCTAGTGACGGAGGTCTTGGTCTCCAGTAGTTTTGTTTTTGCAAAAATGCTGCAATTAATATCCACATGCATATTTCACTGTGAGAGCGTATCTATAGGATAAATTCCTAGAAATGGTATGCGGAGCTACCATATGGACATATTTATGAAGTACCTACTTTATGGTAAGCCCTGTGCTGTGCACTGAGTATATGTGGTGAATAAAACGGGCATTGCTTCTACCTCATGAAGCTCACAGCCTAATGGCCAAAGGTGTGTGCATTTTTATTCATTCTTTCAACGAATACTTACTGAGCACCTACTATGTGCCAGCCACTCTACCAGACATCAGTGAGCAAAACAGACACAATACCTGTCACCCTGGGACTTACGTTGTGGTGACAGACAGATGACAAACAGGAAACATAATAGATAAGCAAATTGTACAGCATGTTAGAAGGTGACATGTGTTACAGGTCCTGATGTATCATAGCAGGCGATGGGTTTTGACAGTGGGGAGAGTCAGGAAAGTGTGAAGGTGACGTATGATGATCCTGCATTAATGAGTAATGAATCTTTGACTAAAACGGAAAACAGTTTTTACCTAAGAAATGCAGTATGTTTATTCTGCAAACTCTAAAAATATGGATGTCCTCGGTGGAAAAGAACTAAAGACAGCACAGCTTGAGGCCTTTTCTCCCAGAGAGGACCAGGCGACAACACCAGGACAGGCAGCCCCAGGGGGCGGGGGCGGACAGGGTGGAAGTCTTCACCAATGTGGGGCACTGAGAGAAGAGGGGTCAGGAGAGACGGTGAAATGAGCGGAGCAAGGTCTGAGCATGAGGTACACAAGAGGCTAACCGGGAGCTTCTGCAGGCAGGGTCCGCTGCTGTCTGGGTTCCTGGGTTCCTCTACCTGCAGGAGAGCATCCCACCTCAGAGCAAGGGGCTCTGGTGAGGTGTTTCTCGCCCTTTTTAAACCCACCTTCCCTGAATAAACATAGCAATCACCTGCCCCACTTCTTTTCCTTTCTCTCTTCAGCCCGAACTCTGCGCTCTCCGATCTTTGGAGGGTTCTACAGGAAATACGCCTTTGGGGAAGATGGTTGAGCTTTACTTTATGAGCTTTGTTTTCGGGAAGCAATCAGGGTAGTTTTCTTGCCCTATCCCTCCCCTCCATTTTGCAAATCTGTAAGTGTAATATTGACTGTGCTTTCTCAAACTGCACAGGTGCCCCCAAGGTTCTGATGAGCCTCCCTGAAGGGCTGTGCCGCCCTGGCTGGCAATCACCGTAACTTAGGAGGAACCCAGCTTTCTTGGGTCCCTGAAAAGGAGAGACAGATGGCTCAGCTGCCAGAGGCGGTACGGGGGGGCAGACAGGCTCTAGAATAAACTGGCCCCAGCCCACATCATAGGATGTTACCTGTCCAAAGGTAAAACGGAAAGTCCCTGGCAGAGCCTGAGCAGTACTTGCAGCTAAGTCAAGCTGATCAGAGTAACCCAAGACAATGCACCTGATATGATTATCCCTCCAATTAGACAATGTCTCACAGTTCCCAGGGCGCTTACGCATTTGATCCTCATTACAATCCTGTGAGGTATGCAAGGAAGTGGGTATTATTGGCTCTGGCTCAGAGAGGTGGACATTGAGGTCCACAGGGATCATGTGACTTGTCTGAGGTCACAGAGCTGGGAGCTCAAAGCAGGAAACGACCTCTCCAGGTTCCTAGTCCCAAGCTCTTTTCTCTGTGTGTTCCAACAACTGCACAGGCTGCACATTAGAATCACCCGGGGAGCCTTAGGAACAGTGCTAAGGCCCGGGTCCCAGCCCAGAGATTCCGATTCAGTTGTTCTGGGGTGGGACCTGTTTGAAAAGCTCTCCAGGTGATTCCAATAAGCAGCCACAGTCAAGGGCCAGACCCGAGCTGAACCGAGGGGCAGCGCCATGGCATTCCTTCCCGATACAGGTCACAGCTGTGCCTGTTTCAAACAGCGCACTGCTGGAAAAGCCCAAGGCCT
Source organism: Indri indri (assembly GCA_004363605.1). Taxonomy (NCBI): domain Eukaryota; kingdom Metazoa; phylum Chordata; class Mammalia; order Primates; family Indriidae; genus Indri; species Indri indri. The sequence continues at coordinate 11,303 of RJWJ010045623.1, forward strand.
CTGGAACAATACTCCTCACTCCCCAGCATGGGGAGGTGACTAACTGAGGGGCAGCCCAATTTGTTCCCCAAGCACCAAAGGAAAAAATTAGCAATCCCCTTTATAATATGGAGTCATCTGTCCCATATTATATCTGTCCCATTATATCCATCCTCTGTCTTAGTGCAAACCAGCCCAGATGATAATTTTTTTTTTTTTTTGAGACAGAGTCTTGCTCTGTTGCCCGGGCTAGAGTGCCATGGCGTCAGCCTCGCTCATAGCAACCTCAAACTCCTGGGCTCAAGCAATCCTCCTGCCTCAGCCTCCAGAGTGGATGGAACTACAGGTGAGTGCCACCACACCCAACTAATTTTTTCTATTTTTAGTAGAGACGGGGGGGG
>RJWJ010045624.1:0-11687 GCA_004363605.1 Indri indri
GCTGCCTTAACCAAGTGATCATACTTAATTAACATCACCAATACTGGGAAAAACTGTCACCAACATGGCTTTTGATACCATGCAATGGGAAGCACAAAACATCATGTAGGTGGTAGTTTTGCCAAAGATGTTTACCTGACTCCAGTCATGAAAAAACAAGACAAATCCAGAATGAAGAACATTTTATAAAACTAGTTTGGACTCTTCAAAATGTGATTTGAAAGCCAAAAAATAAAAAAAATTAAAAAGGCAGGGAGGCACTCAAAGGAGATTGAAGAGTCATGACAATCTGATGCAATGCATGATCCTGGATTTAATCCTGAATCGTGTCCTGGATTGGGGGGAAAATCCCAGCTTTTATAGACATGCTGGGATAATTAGGGAATTCTGGATATTGATTGTATGGCACATATTTCTGAATCAATATTAAATTTCTTAGGTGTAATAATGAACTGATGTAAGAAAATGTTCATTTCTTGAAAAGTATATGCTGAGGCATTTCAAAAGACATTTAAAAGGCTTTTTATTATAAATATTTTCAAGACTAAGCTTTATATTTTAGAATAAGACCTACAGAAAAGTTGCCAAGAGAGTATAAAGAGTTCTTGTATTCCTCTCACCCAGTTTCCCTGAGAATTAACAGCATATATTACCATGGTATATTTGTTAAAACCAAGAAACACTGGTACATTACTATTAACTAAACTCCAGATTTTATTTGGACTTAACAAGTTTTTTCATTAATGTCTCTTAATGTCCTCTTTCTGTTCCAAGACCCAATCCAGGACAGCACATTGCATTTAGCTGTCATGTCTCCTTAGTCTCCTCTGATCTGTGATACTTTCTCAGTCTTGTTTTTCATGACCTTGACAGTCTTGAAGAGTACTGGCCAATTATCCTGTACAATGTCACCAATCTGGGTTGGGCTGATGTTTTTCACGTGATTAGATGGGCTTATGTTGGAGTATAGGGAAAGAACATAGCAGAGGTAAAGTGTGCCTTTCTCACAACATCGTATTAGGAGGTACATGATATCCACATGACATCACTGGGAGTGGTACTCGTCATCTCTTGCTAAAGACGGTGTCTGTAGATTATGTTTTCCCCTCAGGTTACTTAGGTCTGTTTCTTTTCTCATCACCCCTTTCAGTGCATACCTTTGCAATACAATTGATTTCATTTGTCTTAGTCTGCATTCCATGTTGGGATCTCTGTGATGCCACTGGTTGATGTATACGTGAGTGAGAGTATATTATTATAGTTTGCATATATTGATACACACTCTTTGTTATGTACAGATCTATGGGTTTTGGCAAATACAAACAAGTATGCATCTAATATCCAGTACCATACAGAATAGTTCTTTTACCCTAAAAATGACCTGGGCATCTATTTGTGGCCAACGACTCCCCACTTGCTCAATCCTTGGCAAACCCTCAACTGTTCCATTCCTATAGTTTTCTAGAATGAATGGAATCATACAATATATATAGCCTTTTGGGTTTGACTTCTTTCATTTGCATTTAAGCTTCATCTATGTTGCATGAATTAATAGCTTGTTTCTTTTGATCACTGAGTAGTATTCCATTGTATGGATGTATCACAGTTTATCCATTCCATAATAATATCGAAGAACATCTTGACTGCTTCCAATTTTGAGTGATTATGAATAAAACTGTTATAAACATTCACATGCAGACTTTTCTGTGGACACAAATTTCATAAACCTTTGTATAAAAACCTAGTAATGCAATGTTGGAGTCATATGGTAAGTCTGCACTTAACTTTATACAAAACCAGTAAGTTGTCTTTCAATATGGCTGCATGATTTTGCCTTCCCACTAGCAATGAATGACAGCTGCATCTGTTCTGCATCTTCACCAGCAGATTTGTTATTGTCAGTTTTTCTGTATTTTATCCATTTTAGTAGGTGTACAGTGGTACCTTGTTATGGTATAAACCTATTTTAAGTCCTCTCTCTGTTGCTGGTCTTTCAAATTTAAATGCTACACAAATTCTTAATCAAAAAAAAACTTCACTTTAAAAATAAAGCTCCCCAAATACATATTCATAAGATTTTAGACTACATATTTCAGATCATGTAAAGCCTTTTCCTTTAAATTAAAAAAACTATTTTTTTTTCTAACTAGAAAACTGGATGAATATATAGAAGACATTGCCAATAGCCACAACATCCAGAGATGACCAACGGTTTCCTCTAATTGTGTGTATGTGCCTGTGCATTCAGACCAAAATACATCTAAAGACCTAAAGTAGATCTGTGAGTCTGAGAAAGCAAGCCAGGTGTAAATGAAGAATGATAGCAAGCAAGGAAGTTATAACAGAAGATAAATTTGGAGAGACAGAAGTTCATGTAGATCAGGGGTTCTTCACCTTTGGTGTGTATCAAAATCACCAGGAGGGCTTATTAAAAAACAGATTGCAACCCTCCACCCCGAGTTTCTGATTCAGCCAATCAACAGTGGGGCCTGAGAATTTGCATTTCTAACAATCTTCCAGGTGCTGCTGATGCTGCTGGCCCAGGTCCACATCCTGAGAACTCCTGGTGGGCCTGCTACACTGTGATGAGGAGTCTGATTTTTATTCCAAATGAATGGGAAGATACTGGAAGATTTTAAGGACAGAATGCTGTGATTTGTTTAGAATTTTGATTAGATCATAGGGCTGAGGTGTGAAGGTTGGTTCAGAGGGGACAAGATGACAAATGCGAAAGCAGTAAACAGACTATTAGGGAAATGATGGTGCCCTGGATGTGGGTATAGTGGAGCTGTTGAGATGTGGATGGATTCAGAATAAACATAGGGAAAAGCTGATGGGACTTGCAAATAGATTGGGTATAAGGGAAAGGAAAGGAGGAACAAGGAGGATATCTGGGTCACTGGCTTAACAACTGCCTCTACAGCCGACTTTATAGGAGACAAATCATAAGTTCTCTTTCAAAAATATTTAGTTTGAGATATCTATTAACATGCAATTGGGAATACCAAGTATGCAGGTTGGCTATGCAAATATGAATCTCCATGGGAGAAAAATATTAATAACAAAAATTTGGAAGCATTAGCATATAAATGATATTTATAATCTTGGAATCTATTGAGGTCATTAGTATAGATCAGTGGTTCTCAAGCAGGGTTGATTTTGCAAGGCCTCCCTGGGAGACATTTGGCAACGTCTAGAGACATTTTTGATTCTCTTTCTTCTGGAGGTCAGAGGAAACTACCGGTATCTATTGACTAGAGGCTAGAGATGTTGCTAAGTATCATAAAATACACAGGACAGCACCCAACAGTGAAGAATTATCTTGTTCAAAATATCAATAGTATTAAGGTTGGGAAACCCCGGGTTAGATAGAAAAGTTGTCATTCGTGTATGAAGGGAGCAAGGGAACATGAGACCTTTCTCAGATATATAATTGTGTAGAATATATATCACTTATGCACCTAATCTAAAAACTGCTTAACTATATTATTTGACTGGCAGAGAAATAAACCAAAAATAGTTCAAGAATTACTCATAGCATTAGACTTAAAATGGCTGCTGTTAAATACTGAAAAATAGTTACAATAAGGAAACATATAAGGTAAAATTAATGTAGTAACAGTTTAAATGAAAAACCCTGATTCATAAATCCATAAAGATCATAAAGCCTCTCCAAGGCTCTTGTGTTAGATTATTCTATCTATAGATTATTCTCTCTATATATTTTTATTCAACGTTTGTTGAATAAAAAAATGCACAAATATATAAGCACATGAATGAATTAACAGTATAGCATAGTTCTCTTAGGTATTAACAAATACATGTACCAAGAAAACAGAGGAGGAAATCTGGATTGTGACTGCAGACTCACAATCTCTGGAATGTGGGTACAGACTTACGAAATCCCTAGAAATGGAAGAATTCCAACAGCATAAAGTGGGTAGAAGAAGAGGATTTGAAATGAATAGAAATCCCGACTTCAGTTTTTAAAAAATTTCCAGTATACAGAATGATTCTAGAATCCTTCAACATCTAGCACTGCATAAGCAGTCCATTATTACCAAAAAATTTCAAGCAAGATTTTTGAAGGGTTTATTCTCTGGAAGATATCTATGAATACAGTCTTCAGGTCTGGGTAAGATAGGCTGACATTATAGAAGACAACTTTACAGTCCGTCATTGGCACACACCTACTTCCTAAGTAAGACTGTTGATAACCTTTCATATATACTACAGGAAAAAAACAATTTAATGTTAAAAGCAGTAAGAGGAAGACCTTCTCGCAGGGAAAATGGAAGAAGTTAAAGAGATAAATGACTTAGAGGCTATTCTACAATTAGTCAAATCACAATGAACATAAAGAACAGATGACTTCAAATATAAAGATGAGCCTTTTAACCCATGGCCAGAAATTACTGGTTACCTTAACTCTGAATCCAAAGAAGTTACAACCGTGCAACCTTGGACACAGAGGGCTGACCATAACTCACCCTTCCCAGTTCTTTATCTTCAAGGGCCAGGACCCCAGTGCTTTCTGTGAAGAGTTTTACTTTGACCACAGGCCGAGGATGGGTGGTGGTGAAATCTCCTTGTGTTCCCCATCTGCAATGAAGTAACATAGATTTTCTTTAGAACGCAGCATTATTATTATTTTTTTTCCCAGAGCGATGTGTCTCCACACAATGTACATTAAGTAACACAGGATCTTTTGTGCTCAATGAGATTTTTATCTTTGCTTTTGTCTTTAACAGATGGCATAGTCAAGAAGGAAAACAACAATAAGCTTTATGGCTTGTTATAGTTCTCAGCTGTTTAAAAAAACTAGCATGTTAGACTACAGAATAGAGTGTGTTGTAAGAATGTAGGCTAAGGAAAAGCACTATGATGTAGCTATTGAAATCTATTATTTTATTAATTCAAATGCACATTATAGCACCATTTTACTGTTGGCTGGGAAAATTCCTGAGGTATTGTTTATGTAACAGAGAAAGTTTTCTATTTTTGCATGCTGAAGACTACCCCATCTCTTTTGGGGAAGTCTTTACCAAACATTTTCTTTGCTTTTTAAAAAATGAGTGTCATTATTTCAGATTTATTACTTTGTTGACTTTTAAAGCTCCTGTCAAAAAGAAATAAATATGCGTCATAAAAATATGAGTGTTTTGCAGTTAATTTCCCAAAACATTCTCTTAGGAATGAAATAAGTCTGTCGACATCTGGCTTTTCAAATCATCATAACAAAGTAACATGTTTTCTTGGATATCTTTTAATTAATAGCATCTCGTCTTTACCACATACCAATTCATTCTAGCTTATTTACAAACTTAGCTGGCACATACCTGATACTAAAAAATCTTATCAATATTTCTTGTAACTCAGAGAACATGGGCAATGAGACAGCGCAGCATGAAGAAAATGACATTGAGCCAAATACCACATACAAGGAAACGAATATGAGATTTAACAACGACAACAAAAAGATACATGTTAAAAATAAATCACCCAGTAAAAAATACCAATTTTCTTATGTTGTCTTAAAAAACCAATTTACCATTTTCATGGAACCGTCTGTATTTTATTTTATAAAACTTATTCAGCAAGCGTGTGACATACAGAAAACTAAGGAAAGCAAATATGATAAAAATTGAACAAATAATTGTGATTATGTTTCCTTCTATCAGAGCATTTATAATGTCATAACACATGTACAATAAAGCAGAGCCCATTTCGATGACTGAAGAAAACTGGCATCTAGTCGGAGTCTATTCCTTTGAAGCTAAAGTCATTCATATGCCAGAGGGAAGAGAAAGATTCATTTAGAAGGAAAAGCAGCTTAATTTCTATTTTAGACTTCTAGAAAGGGGTTAGCAGAAAGTCTTTTTCACCATTTCATAGAATTAAGATGCTCTGATATAAAGCAATGGTAAAACAGGAATAAAAATAAAAATAGATGATTCAGAATCAAAATAAGGGAGTAGACAAAACTTTTCATTTTAATGTGTATAATCTTAAGTGTTGTATACAGTCAGGCAATCTGGTTGATAACCTGGAGCAGATTCCCATGACATATCCTTATTTGGTATCCTGTGGTTAAATTTGGAATATTGACCCTTGGAGACATTTTCTTATAATTGAAATCAAAGGTTTTTGGTAGTCATATAAGCACAGTATATTACTTTTCCCCAGAATTTGCTGATCTTTTAAACTAAATTCTTTTCACATAACTTCTTTTGTGTATTATATTGATACTCTTTCTCCTTTAATTTCAAAATCCTTTGAAAGTATTTATACTGCTTTCTATGTTTGTTTGAAATTCCCAAAGCATTACAATATGATTCCTCAAAGAGAAAAATGAGTTTTGTCTTTTAACCCAGTGCTTCTGATATCCTATATGAAGGGAAACAGTGTTTCCAGTTCCACTTTGCTAGACAGAATAAGCCAAATAACAATGCACATGCAAAAACTGAGCTCACTCATGGTTCCATGAACATCAAGAAAAATTGTTTTCTGGCTGGCTGTAGTGGCTCATGCCTGTAATCCTAGCACTTCAGGAGATAGAGGGAGGAGGATTGCTTGAAGCCAGGAGTTCCAGACCAGCCTGAGCAACATAGTGAGAACCCCAGCTCTACAAAACATTAAAAAGTTAGCCAGGGGTAGTGGCGCATACCTGTAGTCCCAGCTACTCAGGAGACTGAGGCAGGAGGATTACTTGAGCCAAAAGTTTGAGATTTCAGTGAGCTATGCTGATGCCACCGCACTCCAGCTTGGGTGAAAGAGCCAGACCCTGCCCGCCGCCCCCCGCCCCCCCAAAATTGCCTTTTATCTTTGCTCCTTCATAGACAAGTATCTTTAAAAACTATTCTACACTATCACTATAGTACATCTCTTTTACTCATTAAAATATTTTTGTGCAATGATATATTTTTAAAAATGTCCATAAAATGAGGTGCTGTTAAAGATTAAAATGAAAATGAAAACCAACATTCCCACCACTCAGGTTGAGATGGAGAATGTACCAGTACATTAGGAGAGCCTCTTTGTGTTCTGCCTTACTCTCATCTTTCTCTCCTCCTCTCCCTCACTACTCTGAAGTAGCTAGAATCCTCAATTTTGTTTATAATTCCCTTGAATTTCTTCTTAAAGAGAATATTTTTGGTATTTTACCTCTAAGTGTGATCATTGTTCTAGGTTTTTAGTAGATGGTCTTTAGCAGGTAAAAGAAATTCCCTTATTTGTTAGACACATACATGTAAATAAATCTGGATAAATGTGTGTATATAAATAATGTATCATAAATATATACATGATATATGGAGGATCTATATATCATAAATTTATCATATAAATGATATATGATGAAGATATATGTGTGTGTATATTTTTATGCATATTTGTAGAAAGAGAGAGATAAACAAGATAGAATGTATATTCAGAAATGAATGGGTGCTCTATTTTATCAAATATTTTCCTATATTTATTGAGATAATCAGTAACTGTGGCAGATTACATAATCTATTTTCCTGTTTTTCAGAGATAAACTTATTTTCTTTTTTTTTTATTGTTTATTGTTTATAGGGGTACAGGTGTTTAGGTTACGTATGATGCCCTTGCCCCCCCTTCCCCCCAAGTCCCAGTCCCAAGCATGTCCATCTCTCGGAGGGTGCGCATTGCACCCTTTGTGTATGCATATATCCGTCCCCTCCTCCCCCTCGCCCCTCCCCCTTCCCCCTCTCTCCCTACCCGACATTCAATAGATGCTATTTTTATATGTACACTTATGTGATGTTCAGTCACTACCTATTTTCTTTTTTTTAAAAAAACACATCACTGGAATGAATATAGTAATATTTTGTTTAGCCTTTTATATAAATGTTCATTATTGAGACTGGCCTATACATTTACTTTCTTGTATTTTCCTTGTTTGGTTTTATTTATGCCAGCCTTATTGAATAAGCTGAAAAATGCTCCTTTTTTATTCCTTGGAAGAGTTTATAAAAAAAAAAAAGGAATTATCTGTTCTTAGAACTCACCTATTAAACTCTTTGGACCTGGTATTTCTTTATAAGAAAGAAGATATTTGAGGCCGGGTGCGGTGGCTCACGCCTGTAATCCTAGCACTCTGGGAGGCCGAGGTGGGCGGATCGTTCTGAGCTCAGGAGTTCGAGACCAGCCTGAGTAAGAGCGAGACCCCATCTCTACCAAAAATAGAAAGAAAATTAATTGGACAGCTAAAAATATATACATAGAAAAAAATCAGCCGGGCATGGTGGCGCATGCCTGTAGTCCCAGCTACTCGGGAGGCTGAGACAGTAGGATTGCTCGAGCCCAGGAGTTTGAGGTTGCTGTGAGCTAGGCTGACACCACGGCACTCGCCCCAGTCAAGAGAGTGAGACTCTGTCTCAAAAAAAAAAAAAAAAAAAAAGAAGATATTTGCTATTGATTCTATTTCTTCATTGGTTATAGTTATAAGACTACTCAGGTTTTCTCTTTCTCCCTGACCAATTTTGATAAGCACTATCTTTCTAGGAATATATTTATTTCATCCAAGGTTTTCAAAAGTATTTGTACAAAGTCGGAAATATCCTTTTATCTGTTGAATCCCTACGGCATCTGTAGTTCTCTTTCTTCATTTGTAGCATTTTTCTTTTTTTTTTCCATTTTTAAATTTGATAGAGGTTTGTCTCTTCTATTATTCTTTTTAAACTGCCATCATTTGACTTTGAGGATCCTCTCTATTATATCTTTATTTTCCATTTCATTACATTCTGGTCTGTGTTATTTTATTCTATTTCATCTGTGTTAATCCTGCTGTTTTAAAATTTTAAGTTGAATGTATGTATCATTAATTTTAAGTCTTTCTTCTGTTCCATATAAGCATTTACAACTAGAAATTTCCTTTAATACTTTAACTAAAGCATTCCATAAATTTATAATGTACTATTTTATCATTTAGCTGTTTACAAGTGTCATTTTAGAATTTCTACATGTATACATTTTTTTTCTTATTAAGTGCTTCCTTATTGTATCAGATTAGATAACTTATATAATATTAATCATTTGAAATAACTTAAATTGGCTTTATATTCTAGAGTATGTGTGTGTGTGCATGTGTATAACTTTTCCATAGCGCTCAAAAAGAAAAAAAGCATTCTCCATTATGGGTACATTGTTGTGTATATGGCCATAAGATCAAGCTTGTTAACCATGCTGTTTAAATCTTTACTGATTTTTGGTACCCTTTATATTGCAAGGTAGAAGTATTAAAACTTCCCATCAACACTGAGATGTTGTTAATCTATATTTTTCTCAACTTCCAATGTTCCATGTGATCATATAAAAATGTTCAATAGCAACAATATCCATTGAGTATGAACTGTTTATTATCACTGACCATCCCAAGACCATGATTACTTTTTAACCACTAGCCTTGTGTAAAATTAGAGAAACAGCACTATACTAAGAATGGTGATTAGAGACAGATAAGTTTAGAGAAGTCAGACAAGGAACCTAACCAATGTATTTCAGTATATACCATTAATTATTAGAAAAAAAAAGAGCTAAAATATACAGGAAAACATTAGTAATGTAGAACCAGGAAAGGAATCCAGGATATCCATTCCTGAAAATAACATGTCAATGAAGCCAGGGCCTGATAGCCAATCCACAAGAATACATCTACTACATATGAGGTCTGGGACTTCTGGGTCAAGGGCAAGGAATGCTAATGACCAGATACTGTGAAATGAAGAAGGCTTAAATAATGTGTTTTCAGGCAAGGAGATGCTGAGGCACAAGGACAACAGCAGATTCTAACTGTAAGAGGCCAGAAGACAAGGCTTTTATGGACATTCAACAAAAATGTGCAATTTTAAGGTGGTATATAAATATAAAAATGGTAGCATTTAATAGTTCTTATAAATTCCAACATTCCATGATACAAGCATAAATTGGTACTTTGATAATTCTTCTGTGAAAAATCAAAGTTAAGAAGATATGTACAGTTAGAAATTCATTATTAATTCTAGAATGAATGAGTTAAAACCCAAACCCTCCTCTCACCTCCCCCAAAAAAGGTGGGGAAGGAGGGAAGAAGATAATAGGCGTATCTTTAATAATCACCAAGATGCTTCCTTGTTTCCTACTTAATTGGCATGTTTAAACACTTTCAGTAATTAATACCAGTTATTATCTTCTTACTATTTCTCAATATTATGTGATAAAAGAATACATTATCTTGCTGTCAATTTGCTTTGACTCAAAATACATTGCCTTTCTCTACTTCTATGAATGTATTATGTATGAGGATTCAGACTTCCAAAGTAAATGTTCAAATGAATAAAATATCTACAAAGCCCCTTTATGAGGACAGCAGGACTTCCTGGCTATGAAAACACAGAGTAGTTCATATACCAACTGAAATAACATTAATTATGTATTTGCTATTAAATAAAGTATATTGGAAATTTGTATACAAAGCCAAAATGTATGTTCATATATTTTAAACTAGTAAGACTACCTCTGAGAATTCATCCTAACTAAATAATTGTAAGTATTGAAAAGAGTATAACCAAGAATGTATTCATGACAGCATTTTATATAACAGCAAAAACTTAAACAACCTAAACATTTACTATTAAGAGAGTGATTATGTAAATTACGGGCATATGATGGAATATTTTCTTGGCATTGATAATAATGGTTATAAAGACAATGTAAAAGTATGCATGATTTAAAGTGAAAAAAAAAAGGAAAGGATACAAAACTGAATGTGTGACTTTTGCTTGTTCAAAAAACTTGCTGAGTACCTTGTATGTGACAGACAATATTCTAGTGTCAGCAACTAATGTCCCCATCTCTTTGGGACTTATATTCTAACAGGAGATCATAGGTAATAAATAACTTTATTATTACATATTGTAATACATATTTCTTCCCATCTCTATCCTGTATTCTTAACAGCTGGATACCTCCATGGTCCCTTACAATAGATAAAAACTAGATTTATAACTGGGTCCTGAAGGATTCTCAAAAATTATTGTGTTTTAGAGTATGCTGAAAATCATGAACAGTGAAATAGTTATGTCAAAGCCATTCAAATTCCCTCAACTCAAAATTCATATTGACACCACACATAATGTATACATAATGTGTCTATTCTAATATTTATTAGTGGAATCTATGATTAGAGAAGCTAAGTACTTAAAAGTAGGCTCTACATTCCTGATCTATAACCAGCATTACAGAATTAAAGTGTATGTAACTTCAATAATTATTTCATCCGTTATTTTCTATTTAACTCTTGTTTATGGAATTCTTAAATGTATAGTTTAAAACCATGAGCTAGCTGGTTCAATCAATTTGATTTATAGCTTGTTCTTGACATCTTCCTTAACCAAAGATTATATGAATATTAACCTGTATTTCTTTTGAATGTTTCCATTGCTTAAATCTTTGAGCTGTCTGAAATTTAATAGTGATAAGAAATGGTGGTTTTACTTAATTTTTCATGTCCCAATCTCATTTGGTTAAGAAGTCAAATATATTTATAAAATTATACAAACTTGGGTTTGGTTTTGAACTTTATGTCCTACAGATCTCTCCTGAGCTGTGCTGTACTATTTTAATTATTGTAGCTTTATAAGATGCTATGACACATGTTAGAACAAAAAGGAAAGAGACATTTTCAA
>RJWJ010045625.1:0-11677 GCA_004363605.1 Indri indri
GAAGTTCTCATACCTTCTCACATGCATGAGGATCATCCTGCATTACCCCCAGTTTGTGGGTGCCCCACGTTGGAGACCACTGCTATAGATAATCAGTACCATGGCAGGGTTTGCAGCAGGAATGAGGCTGGGTCGGAGCTGTGGTGTACAAAGATGGTTCTATTTGCCCAGTTGAGAATGGAATGGGATGGGGGACCGGGCTAGAAGCAGACCTGTGAGAGCAGTGAGAAGGGGTTACAGGCATCCCGGCAAGAGCTGGTGGCAGCCTCGACTAAGTTGGGGTCGGGGAATGGAGAGATGTGGCTGATGGGGAAAGACTTAGGAGGAAGGATTCCCAGCACATGGCAGTTGAATGGCTGTCAGGAGAGAGGAAGACAGGGGGGCAGAGGAGAAGGGGTGCGGGATGTCTTGTGTGAGCAATGGCTGGACTGCGCTGTGTTCACTGAGACAGGAAGAAGATGAGTTTCACTTGGACACTCTGTCACCAAGCCAGTTCCCTTTCCTTGCAAAGAACTAGGAGTTCAGAGAAACACCGTATGCTACTCCACTTCGTGGGGGTAAATACTTGGGCACAAGCCACAAATCGTATTCAAGAAGACTGACAGCCATAGTCTGTTTATTGTATTGGTCATTTGTTGAGCACTTACTGTATATCAAACTCCTTACTAGGCCTGAGGAAGACACAAGGATGAACACACCATGAGGTCTGCCTGCTGGAAGCTTGCAGTCTTGTGGGCTCAGAAAAGCCTTCATTAGACCAACAAACAATTCTGTTGAGTTTGGAGCCAGACCTAATGCAGTTCTGATCTTGCTTCTTCAATTTAATTGTTGGCTTACCTCGGGTATGTATGTTACTTAATCCTTCTGAGCCTCAGTTTCCTTATCTGTAAAATGAGGATGAAAATAGTAGTACCTTCCTCATGAGACTGTCATGAGGATTAAATAATAGTAATAACAACTAGCATTTACTGGGTCTCAAAACCTCCATTACTGTGTACCTGGTGCATAGTAGGTGCTCAATTAATATTTGTTGAGTGAATTAATTGAGCACTTACTATATGCTAGATGCTGGAGAAGTTGGTACTTAATAAATGGTGCTCTTGTTTTCATTATTCTTGTTTTTGTTATTTAATCTTCTCAACAACTCTATAAGCTGGACGTGACTGTCATCCCCTTTTTGTAGGTGAGAAAACTGAAGCTCGGGGACTTTAAGTCCACCATTCAAGGTCACACTGTTAGTAAATTATAGAGCAAGATCCAAACCCAAGCAGTCTAAGTCCAGAGCCTGAACTCTTAGCCCTTTGGATGTATATAAACCACAAAGCCCAAGTCAGGGCACATAATTTGGGCTCCCTTAATTTCAGAAGGTTCTCAGAGCCAGGCCTGGGCATCTGCACTCTTCCCTGTACATAACAGAAAGTCCCCAGAATGTGTTGATCAGAGCCCTGATACAAGCCGATGTGATTTAGGAGATAATTTTGGCTCCCACGCAGGGCTGGGACCAGGACAAACCTAGTGAGGTACTCATCTCAGGCACAAAACTTAAAGGGAAGCCAAAAACATCCCAGTGATTGAGATAAATGAAAACAGGGTCAGAATTACTGATTTTTCTTTCTGCCTTAGGCTCTACTATGGCTCATCAAAGCACTGTTACTAACTATGTGTTTATTTGGAATTTTGATATTTTGTTCCTCATAGGTTTTTTGCAGTACTTTAAAAAATACTGCATTAAAATATTATTTTTCTTAATTACTGAGTTTTTGGGTGCCCCTTAATATTGCGCCCAAGGCAAGTGCCTTACTTGCCTGACTTAGTCCAGGCTCTTGTCCCATGACTTGTTTATTTCCATTTGCTCAAGGCCAAAACTGTCAGTCCAAGTCTCAGTTTTTACACCTGCGAAATGGGAGTCATGACGCCAACCTCTCAGAGTTGTTCTGAGGGCTGGATGCATTTCTGCAGGTAGAGCCTGGCTTTGTGAATGATGCATGGTGTGACTCACACAGGATGTTCTCTGCTTTCAAGCAGCCGGGTCACCCCAGCAATACCCCTGACTCCCAGCTTGGCAGAACTGGGGGTCATTCAGGGCTTTCCCTCTAAACCTTAATCCTTGGGCACACCCTTCCCCATCCTGTTCCCTCCTCCGCCACCTCCTGGCCCCTCTTCCTCCCCTACCCAGTAAAGATAATCACACGGAGTAACTTATTCCTAAAAAAAAAAAAGTTCTTGAGCCAGAAAAATCCTCCAAGAATTCACTGCAAAACGTGGTCTTGTTCTTTGGCAAAATCCATCCTGAGCTAGGCAGTTGAAAACAAACACTGCTTCTTCCCCTGGTGTCAGAAAACCATACATTTTGCTCCGGGGACTCCTGGAAAGGATTGAAATATTCTTTTTCTCAGGGGAAATGAAACTCAGCCTCATGCACTGCAGTTGGGACTGTTTCCAACCCCGCTTTCAGGACATTTGCTATTCTGATTGTATGAGCCCGAGTCAGGTACACATGCTGGGATTTCTGAATATATTTACAAGGAAATCAGCATAACGCACAGTTAATATTCAGAATGTGATTAATCTGAAAGCCCCATTCCATATTCCAATTACATCCACTGCTCCCCTACGTGGGCTGGGTTTTGCTTAAATGCATATGGAGTCAATTGGAGCGCCAGATTTATGGAGGCTGCCGAAAGCCTGGTGCTCCAACAGTAATAAGTTATATTCCTATTATGTGGTAGGCAATAAAAAAATCTGATATTTATTCTGCTGGATTTTGAGAAACTCTTGGAAAGAATCTAGGCTGCTGGAACACTGTGACTTCACAAATGTCCCCTCGGCAGTTTGACTATTCAGAGGATCTGAGGCTGCCTTAGAAACCCAGTGCCTGTGTACTTGAAGAGGTCAACCAGTGACCCCACCACTACTGGTAGTTTCTCACAAGATAGGTACCTGCTTCTCTTCTCTGGAAAAAGCACAGGCTGTGTGACCTTAGGCAAGACCCTCAGAGGTCTCTCAGCCTCCTTTTCTCCACTTGTAAAATGGGAATAGCCATAGCAACCTGAAAGTTTGCTGAAAGAATCAAATGCAATAATAAGCATGCACGTGCCTAGGCCAGTGCCTGACACATAATAAGCACCTAATACATGATTTTAAAAGACGAAATGGGATTTATAAATGAATAAATGGGCAAAGTTAATTTTTTCAACTCACGAAGGCACTACTTAGAACAATGTGTCTTCAAACTGTGGTAACCACACCACTGGGGGTGTAGAGAATGATTTTTGATTATATATGATAGTGATTTTTCTTTTTAAAGTTATGCACTTATTTTAATGTGCCTTGGGGGAAATAACAAACCCATAAATCCCATGATTTCATGATTATTATTGCTTGGGACAAGGCCAAAGAGAATTGATTATTAGAATAAATCTGAAATTAAAAAATAATAAAGCATAACTAAAGACAGGGCAAAAATCTTGAAAGTAATATTAAAATAACTAGGGTTTGGAAAACACTGTTCTAGAAGGAGAAAAATGGTGACATAAAAAATTGAGGGGTTAGCAAAGGCCTTTTTAAACATTTTTTAAAAATCAGGAACGATGAAGGGTCAGATCGAGTCATGAGGGTATTCCAGGGTTATTTGGAATTCCACAGATGGTGCTCCCCGCCCATTCCTTCCCATCCCCCACCTGCAGGAGAGCACGTATGAAAAAAAGGCATTGAAAACAGTATCATTGCAGAGATAAACTTGAATGTTCTCAAGTCTATTTTTTAATTCTATTAAATATTTTTCTTAATGATACATAATAGATGAACATTCTTCAGGGTACATGCAGTAATTTTATACATTCATATAATTTGTAAAGATCAAATCAGGATAACTGGGACACTCATCACCTCAAATATTTGTATTTTCTTTATGCTAGAAACATTTGAATTATTCTCTTCCAGCTATTTTGAAATGCACAATAGAGTATCATAACCTATAGTCACTCTACTGATCTATCGAACACTAGGTCTTATGTCCTCTAGCGAATTGTATATTTGTATCTATTAATCAACCTCTCTTCATCTCCCCCTTCCCTCTACCCTTGCTGGTCTCTGGTACCCACCAATCTACTCTCTATCTCCATGAGATCCACTTTTTTAGCTTCTACATATGAGCAAGAACATGCAATATTCATCTTTCTGTGATTGGCTTATTTCACCTAACATCATTACGATCAGTTCCATCCATGTTGCTGCAAATAACAAAATTTCATGTTTTGTGGCTGAATAGTATTCCATTGTGCTTATATACCTCATTTCTTTATCCATCCATCCACCCATTCATCAACCTAAATTGATTCCATATTTTGGCTATTGTGAATAGTGCCGCAATGAACGCAGCAATGCAGATATCTCTTCCATATATTTTTTTTCTCTTCAATATATACCCAGTAGTGGGATTGCTGATCATATGGTAGTTTTATTTTTAGTTTTTTAAGGAAACTTCATACTGTTTTCCATAGTGACTGTACTAATTTACAATCCCGCCGACAGTGTTTGAGGGGTTCCCCTTTCTCCACATCCTCACCAGCATCCATTACTCCCCATCTTTTTGATAAAAGCCATTTTAACTGGGGTGAGATGATATCTCATTGTGGTTTTGATTTGCATTTCTCTGATGATTAGCGATGTTGAGTATTTTTTCACATACGTCTTGGCCACTGTATATCTTCTTTTAAGAAATGTCTGTTCAGATATTTTGCCCACTTTTTAATCAGATTATTTGTTTTTTTGCTGTTGAGTTGTTCGAGCTCCTTGTATACTCCGGTTATTAATCCCTTGTCAGATGTATAATTTGTAAATATTTTCTCCCATTCCGTGGGTTGTCTCTTCACTTTGTTGATTATTTACTTTGCTGTGCAGAAGCTTTTTATCTTGATGTGATACCGTTTTTCTATTTTTGCTTTAGTTGCTTGTGCTTTTGAGGTCTTACACAAAAAATATTTGCCCAGACTAACGTCCTGGAGCATTTATTTCCTCAATGTTTTTTTCTAGTAGTTTCATAGTATCAGGTCTTAGATTTTATAGACATATAAGTATATATAAAATATATATATAAAAGATATATATATATATATATATATCTCCCCGGTATCAGGTCTTAGATTTTATATATATGTACATATATATATATATATATATATATATATATATCCAGTTTTCCCAGCACCATTTATTGAAGAGACCAGCCTTTCCCCATTATATGTTCTTGGTGCCTTTGTTGAAAATGAGCTGGCTGTAAGTTCATGGATTTATACCTGGGTTCTCTATTCTGTACCATTGATTTATGTGTCTATTATTATACCAGAACCATGCTGATTTGGTTATTATAGCTCTGTAGATTTGAAGTCAGGTAATATGATTCTTCCAGTTTTGTTCATTTTGACTTTTTTGGCTCAATTTACATATTTTTATATTGCCTATCTCTTAACAGGTTGCTATAGCTATTATTGTTTTTGACAGATTTGTCTTTTGGGTTTCATACTAGAGTTATGAGTAGATTGCGCACAACTACAGTATTAGAGTATTCTGGGTTTGTCCATGTACTTAATTTTACCAGTGGGTTATATACCTTCAAATGTTTTGTTTTTGCACATTATTATTATTTTTTTTCTTTCAGATTGAAGAGGTCCATTTAGCATTTCTCGTAAAACGGGTCTGGCGGTAGGGAATTCTCTCAACTTTTGTCTGGGAAAAGACTTTATCTTTCCTTTATATTTGAAGGATAGCTGTGCAGGAGACAGTATTTTCAGATGGCAGATTTCTTTCTTTCAGCACTTTGAAAATGTCATACCACCCCCTCCTTCCTGTATGGTTTCTGTTGAGAAGTCTGTTATCAGATGAACTGGAATTCATTTATATGTTATTTGATTTTTTTTCTCTTGATGCTTTTTAAAATCCTCTCTTTGTCCTTGACCTTTGAGATTTTGATTTTATATGCATTGAGTTAGTCTTATTTGGGTCAAATCTGTTTGGTGCTCTCTGACCTTCCTGTATCTGGATATTTGTCTCTTTCTCAAGTTTTGGAAAGTTTTCTGTCATTATGTCCTTGAGTAAGCTTTCTACCCGTTGCTCTTGCTCCACTCCCTCTTGACCACCAATAATTCTTAGATTTTTTTTTTTTTTTGGAGGCAATGTTCTATATCTTATAGGTGATATTCATTACTTTTCATTCTTTTTTCTCTTCTGCATATTTTCAAATAGGCTGTCTTTAAGCTCACAGATTCTTTCCTCTGCTCAATCCATTCTGCTGTTGAGAGCCTCTAATGAATTTTTCAGTTCAGCAGGTATATTTCTCAATTCAAAGATTTCTGGGTTTTTTTTTTTTTATTATTTCAATCTCTTTGTTAAATTTCTCTGATAAATTTCTGAATTACTTTTCTGTATTATCTTGGAGGCCACTGAGTTTCTTTAATACTGATATTTGAATTCTTGGTCAGAGAGCTCACATATTATGATTTCATTAGGGTTCATCAGTGGTTCTTTGTTTTGTCCATTTAGGGAGGTCATCGTTTCCTGTTGTTTCTTGTACATCTGTGTACATCTGTGTCTTTTCATTGAAGGATTAGTTATCTATTCCAGTCTTCTCTGTTTGGCTTATTTTGGTTTTTATTGGATATGTTTGCTTAGAGAGTTTTGTAATTTACCTGTTTGTTTTTTTTTTTTTCCTGCTAGGTCACTGCCTTCTTTTCAGCACTAAATGGTGTCTAAGCCCAGGTTTTCCTTGGTTCTAGTAAACAATCAAAGTGCTACCTGTCCCAAAGGGGATATCCCAGTAGTGTAGGAAGGCTGGCTAGAGGTTTGTGCCCAGGGGACTTGTGGAGCAAACCTTCCATAGAATGGTACTGCTAATCAGCCACTCTGGTGTGGCATCTCCTTTTGGCCAAATTACAGAGCAGAGTTTTGAGGTCTGGGTAAGACCTCCCCCTGCCCTTTGTCTCTGCTGTTCTCAGGGATATTTCTCCCTTCAAGGCACTCCTGATGCTTCCCGTGGGTTGAGACGGGGACAGGTCTCCTGCTAGGGAACCCAAGGTGGTGGGGAAGCTGGTTGTCCAGCTCGATTTCACTGTTTCCAGTGTAGAAACTATGAGTTGAGGGGAGGAGGAATTTTCCACGCAGTTGGTGCCACACAGATTAGGGGAGGGGCATCACGGATATGGAAGTACAGTTCTCTTGCCATCTAATTGGAGTTTTCCATTTTTCTGTGGCCCCAGAAACTGTCTCACCCTCATATTTGAGTTCCAGAATATTGCTGGTGATAATCTTGGTGCTATATATGTGTATATATATATATATATATACACATATACATATATATATATATATATATACATACATACACATATATATGCGCTTTGGATGTTTTGTGGTGGGGAATGAATCCAACTTGCTTCTATACTGCCATTTTGGAACAGGAAGTCTCCTTGAATTTATTTTTTAATCAAATAATTTTCCAACTCTGGTATTTAACCAACAGTTCAAATTCTTTTCCAACATCGTGATAACTAAGGGTCACTGAGCAATGAGACAATGCAGTGGCTGAGAACTGTTGGTCTCCAGAACCCTGCCATGTGAATGAATTAAACCCCCCTGGGTATCAAGAATCTGAACCTGGATTAAAAAAGGAGAGTTGGCTCCGGCTTTTTAGCTAGAATGCCAACAACTAGCGAGCTGCTAAGTCTTTTGTCATCTGCAATCCTAATTACAGGGTTCTCTGTTCCCTGGAAGATAAAGCCATTTTAGGCTGGAAACTGTGCAGAAAGACAAGCTTCTGAAGCAACAGCATTGGGTTTGGTTGCTTGGGGGTGCATCTATTTTTACACAAATTTCTGAAGTTCTCTTATGCACATGGAAAAAGGGAAAGCTATTATGCTTTGGCAAATGCTAACGAGCTGAAGGCTTTTTAGATTGCCAATGGCAGGAGTTCTCACACAGAACTGTGGGTAAAATTCAGGAGGTCTGTGGGCCCCTTGAAGTTATAAGCAAACCAGTGAAACCTGTGTGTGTGTGTGTATGTGTGTGTGTGTGTGTGTGTGTGTCCGCATGCACATGCACTGAGCATATCTGGGAGAAAGCCCATAGCATTCATCGGGTTGTCAAAAGGTCTAGTTTGTCACCTGTTTGGAGCTTTAATGACATAGAATCTTAAGGGGAAAGGGAAAGGAGAAGGGAAAGAGGCGCATTAATTAAGATCGGAGGAAAAGGTTTGGCATGAGGCTGGGATCGAGGGGTTTGGGAATAGCTGCGGCATGTGAGGGAAGACGTGGCAAAGGTAAAAGGAAATTTAAGAAATATTTCTGTAGACTATGAGTCCCCTTCACAGGGTGGAATAATTATTACACAATAAGTGAATGTGAGTGACTTTGAAATTATTCCCCTAGACTGTGTTCTTTTGAGACCAACATCTTCTCCAGACTGGGCCAAATGGATCCCCCCCCCCATGATAAGCACTGCATAGACACTTCCTTTCAGGTGTCAGCTCTCCTGCCAGATGCAAATCTCCTAGAGGGCAGGAGATTCAGCATCACATCCTCCTGCACCACCACCCCACGCCTTTCCCCTGCACTGCACCTCTCAACTAAGCAACTCACTTCTGCATTGATACAGCCCACACTGGGGCTCATCCTTGATATAGTCGCCTGTCAGTAAAAACAAATATGTCTCCTGAAATGGGAATGTGGGGGTCTATTAACTCAGGTTTACACACACTCGTAACTGGCAAAATGCATGTCAGAGCCCTCACTCTAGAGCAGATAGCACACACGTGTGGAAAATTTTAAAACTCTGGTCATTGGCATCAGCTCTGGTCTGTTGAGAATTTCGCACTGCACTCATGCATAGCGCACAGCTGCTTATTGGAAAGGAGATTTATCTCATGATCTAAACGTTGACCCTTTTGATACATCTCCTAAGCAGCTGCAAAGGAAAACTGAAGTGAGAAAGGGGAAGAGAGACAAAGGAGAATTATTTTTCCCAGTGTTTTCAGGTCACTGATTGCACGCTGGCTCCAGAGTGTGAATGAGTAGATGTGAATCCTCCTCCATTCCCACCGTGTTTGAGTGAAGTATCTGATCCACAGTGTGGGTTTGAAAAACGCATGCTATTTTATTAATAGAAACTTAGTTTTTCTGAACCCCAATAAATAGATGATGGATAAATACTGAAGAATAATTGTATAAAGGGTGCCAAAGTGTGAGCTTGCCTAGGTAAGCCACAGGTCTCAGGTGGGCTAAGTGACTAGTTCAGACAAGGTCTGAATGGTGGTGAGCTGCTATTGTCACTCTGGTAGTAGTGATGGCGGCTGTCCGACTGGTAGTCCACCACCCTCACAGAGTCATTCTCTGTATTTAAAAGGAATAAGTCGTGTGTCCACGGACCTAATTTCTCCAGCCCATGTGGTCCGATGGGGAGGAATGTAGTAGGGGTACAACGTCAGAGGCTGATTCTCACCAAGTGACCCTTGCCACATTTTCAAAATGGAAATAGTTAGGTGTTCCAAATCAGATCTTTGTGCCCCATTCAAAGTAGAACTTTCTTCTCCCAACTTGCAGTTGCTACATTTCTCCAGCAGCATCAGGGCAGCCATGGCACTTGCTCCAATTGCCATGGAAAACTTGATTTAATCCAGAAAATCACCAACTAATCATAAGGTCCAGGAATTAGAGATTCTGATTAATCAAATTTTCCAGTCAATTGAGCGCTAATCAGAAAATCTTTGGTTTCTTAACCCCTTTAGTTGGTTCTCTTTTGGCAAGTGTGATGGTTCACTCTTGTTCTGAATCCAGGCTCTATCACTGAGGAATTACGCAGCCTTGGGCAAGTTACCTAATGGCTTAGTTAGTCACCACATAACAAGTTACCTCAAACTTAGTGGCTTAAAACAACACACACCTATTACCTCAGTTTCCATGAGTCAGAAATCTAAGCATGGCTTTGCTGGGTCTTCATCTCAGTCACCCAACACCATAATCAAGGTGTCAGTGGGCTCATTCCTGAGCTCAGGATCCCCTTCCAAGCTCACGTGGAGTTGGCAGAATTCAGTTCCTTGCATTTGTAGGACTGAGGTTCCCATTGTCTTATTGGTTGTCAACTGGGGTTGCTCTAGGATGCTAGACAACATCCCTAGTTCTTTGTTAATGTGCCCTTCTCACAACATGTTAACTTACTTAACATTAACTTGTTTAGCATTCATTTACTATGATCTTCTGAAGTAGATGAAATTATTGTTCCTACTTAGCAGATGGGGAAACTGAGGCTTAATGAAGTACTGTGATTGGTACAAGGACATCCATCTAACAAGTTGCAGAGACCGAATCAAAATCAAATAGGTCTGGCTTCAAAGCACATGTGCATAACCACTACAAGATGCTGCTTCCTGTCTGTCAACTCAGTTGAGTTTTGTTTTGTCTTTTTTTATTTCAGAGCATATCTCTTCCACGGGGGACATGAAGGTTCTTGGGAAAAGGAGCCACTTCTTAGGCACGTGTGTACCAGGTCCACGGCACAAGCTCTGACACCTAATGAGTCATTAATAAATGTTTGCTTAATGGATGGACGAAGTGGATGGGCGGTGAATGTTTAGATGGATGGATGGATGGATGGGTAGATGGGTAGATGGGTGCCTGGGTAGGGAATGGTGAATGGATGCTGAATGGACGGAGGTAAGGTGGGTGGTTAGTAGATGGATGCATAGGTGGAGTGAATGGATGGATAGATGGATGACATGGGGTGATGGACTGGGTGGGTTGGTGGGTGGGTGGTGAGCGAGTGAATGGATAGATGTGTGAGGAATATGTGGGTGGTGGGAAGACTGGTGGTAGGTGGTGAATGGGAATTTGGCATATGGGATAGGCAGATCGATGGGTGGAATGGAGGTTTCATAGTTGATGGGTGGGTAGGTGGATGGATGAGGTGAGTGGATGGGTTCAAAGGGGAATGGGGTGGGGGGAGGAATGGGTGGATGAAGAATGGGGTGGTTAGTAGGTGAGAAATGGAGTGGGCGGTGGGTGGAGGGATGAATAAGTAGCTACCTTGGTGGTGGATAGAGATGGGCATGAAAAGTGGCTGAAACAAACAATAGCTTCTCTCCCATTTGAACAGTTTCCTAGATAGTCTCTACTTTTCATCTGCAATCATCTTATATTGTACATACATATCATTCATCTACAAGACTCAGAGGTCCCAAATTCACCACTGAACTGATACACATAAATGTATATTTAGATTTAAGAATTCAAAAATCTCAGGCTGTTACAGAGATTGGAAAATATCTGCTTCTCCAAAATGGAGTGAACTGAGTGTCTGCTTAATAGGTGGATGGCACCAGAACAGAAACCACTGATAGGCTGATCCTAAGATAAGTCCCCTGCCCAGTACAGCCCAGCACCCTGGAAGGCTGAGGGATGCCTTAGCTTCTGCCTGTCTCAAAAGGAGAAGAATTTTGCTTCCCCAAGAGCTGATGGAATCCCACTGACAGAACTGTGCATGGCCTTCCCAATACCAGGGCGCTGTGGCCCCAGCTCGAGCATTCCGTGCCCCTCCAGCCCCACTCTAGAATCAATCTCTCCCCTAACCTCATTTAGGAAGTGGGTAGTAACTAGTTCATTGAGCACCAACACAGTACCATGCTAAGGGCATT
>RJWJ010045626.1:0-11682 GCA_004363605.1 Indri indri
TCACAGTAGCTTTTACATCCCTGGAATAGGGATTCTGTAAAGAGCATCTCTGCTTTCCTACTTCCTACATTTTTGACAGCAAAGAAGAAAGGGAAAACATGTTGGTCATTTGGGGTAATCTCATTTATTCAAACCTTAGGAATTTCTCTGCGTATTTCTCTCTATCATTTCTATGTAGCTGAAATGTGGAGCCAAAACAGAGGTTTATGGACTTTGCCTAACTAATTTAGAAACAAAAATAGGGAATTTTAAAAACAGTGTGAAAACTTTAAATGAAAACTCCCAGGCTGTGCAAACAAAGGCATGGAGCCTAAGGGCTTTTTGAAGAATTCTTATTAAAGAAAACACTATTTTACATTGCAAAGCAGATGTGTCAGAAAACAACAGCAGATTTGTAATTTGAGAATTTGTGGATTGATAGGACAGAAGGCAGCCCCCACAGCTCCCCATCGAAAAACTTTTTGTTTTCTGCTATGGAGAGTTCTGCTTTTGCGGGCAGGGGCTGCCAGAAAACACCTTAATCTTTTTACCACATGTGGTCATATTTCTCAGATATTTGGAGAAAGTATTAGTGTTAGACATATTATTAGTAAAACTACTGCGTTTGCTCTATGAAATAATAAAATGGGTGCTGTCCTCTTGAATATTAATCTACACCTAAAGTAGAAGAAAAGTTTTGCTGAAATTTAAATGTGTGCATATTTGCTAACAATTATTTTGGCTCTTCGAAATGAATGCAGAGATGTGTTTCCTTTGAATGTCATTTAAAGAAATTATAGAATCACTGTATTGAAAAAAAAACCCTTTGATAAATCATTCCAGTGTTTAACAATGTTCATTGTCAAGAAGTCTCCTTTATATCTATTATAAGTCTTTCATGCTGCTTTAGATCATAACTATCTTCCTCTTGACTGTCCTTGTTAAGCGAAGAGACAGTTTGGTTGTTGTCATTTATATATTTTTATATATACTTATAGATGTTTTGTTGGTCTGAAGTTACATAGAACAAATTCTTGTTTACTCAAAATACACTTAACAGTAATTTAATTCTTTCATTCTTTTTTTAAATGAGATTATCAGCTGTGTTGATACCTAATTACAACAGTTAGATTTTTGCTCTCTTCAGCTTAGCAGTTACCCCACCAAGAAGTGCTCTGAAGTCAGCAGCAATACCAAAAATTCTGTCTTTCATTATAGGATAATTAGCCCCTTTTCTCCTGAGTATAGAGAACATTTACTTGATTTTACATCATAGACTTGATGTCCATTTGTTTCTTAGGTTCTCTAGTCCTGTCTTAGGAAATCTGGAGGTAAGAAGCAAAGACTACACATAGTGTAGAGAAATAATTATCAATCGGAGAACATACTTGGCTAGGGCATCAGCCCTAAGGGAGTCATGGAGCAGGGCTACAACCAAATTGGGATGAATGACATTTGACAAACAAACCACAGTTGAGGGGAATCAGCAGAAGGTCCCCCTGGGCTCTTTTCCCGTCATCAGGCTCAGAGGGCATCACTGAGATTCCTTTAGCACCGTGACTGATCGTCAGTGTAGGAAGATCATGGCCAGAACAAATTATATGTTATATCCTTTATGCATTAAATGAGGGCTATATACAATGCATACTAGAAAGATTTCAAGTACATTATTTTGATGTTTGAAAAATTAAACTTAGATTATCTTTTTTAAAGTTATTTATTGCAATCATTTCATTTTCCTTAATGCTAAATAAAAAGTATGACTCAACAGTATGGTACACAGGGGTTCCAGTTTGCATTCTACCACTTCCTACCACGGTTCAGCCTAGGGCAAATCACTAAACCTCCCAGAGCTTCAGTTTCCCCATTTGTAAAGTGAAAATTGAAATAGCACCACCTCTTAGGTTTGTTGTGAGGATCAAGATTATTATAATGTGCTTATTGAGCACAGTGCCTACAACCTAACAAGTTTTCAGTAAATTTTGGTGGCTTTATTAATACTCTGGTCATCACCATTTTGGTTGTCTATTGACAGGCTTTTTGGCAAGCTTACCCATTCAACATGATTCTAACCTCAAAAGTAAGGAGAATGTAATTCTGAAAACTCTAGTAATTCTATAGAACACCTGAGGATCTAAAGTTTACCACTAATTCAAATAAATAAATAAAAGGCAGAGACTGTCTTGTGTTCTGCCAATCCACATGACAGCAGCTAAACGGCATAATTTAGCAGTGTGAGTACTGTGTCATATGACAGGAAAAAGCACATGTAGCCTCGCGTACATCTGCCTGGCATCCATAACGTGTACATTTCATGCTGGTGGTAAATGATGATGATTACAGAAGTAATTTTAATTGTTCAGTGTTCTATTTAAGAATGCTAGGAAATGTTCTAGAAAGTTTTCTAATAAAAAATAAACAATTTGTAATATACCTTTGAACAGTAAGCTATCAGAATAATCTCTTATCCAGAGTGGCTCATTTCCTAGGAAATTCCAGATAAAAGACTTTGTTACATAGAAAATTCTTTAAAAATGTGCCTCAACATAATTAGATACAATAAAATATACTTAATAGTAATTTAATTCTTTGAGGTTTTGTATATGCCGTTGTTCACCCAATATCTATTAAAAGCTTGCTGTTTGCATGGTAAATACAAGATATTCTGAGGTATAAGGATAAATAAGACAGGATCCTTAATCTTAATAAGAACTTGGAAGAAATAATAGACATACTCAGGTGACTTTAAGTACAAGAAAGAAAAAACTGTGATTTTTATGGCATTTGAGCTGGGCATTAAAGGCTGACTAAGCTTTGGGCATAATCATAATGGCTATCATTTATCAAGTACCTTTTCTGGGCATGCACTTTATATGTATTACTTCTCATCTTTACCAAATCCCTGCAAGCTAGGTACTATTATCCTCATTTTGCAAGTGAGAAAACTGAGGTTCAGAAGGTTAAGCTTGCCTGAAATCACGTAGCTACCTAAACTATCTGACTCTAATATGTGCTTCCATTACTGCCATGCGATTTCTTGCTATTGGGGAGAGGAGGGTGGGCTAGAGTGAGTGAGAGGGCATATTATGAAGAGAGAGAAGTAGTACACAGATTTGCGGCAGTGAATGATCATTGGATCTAGACGAGATTAATTGCCTTTCACTCAGTTGTATAAAGAGGTGGTTAGACTAGAGATGGGAATTAAGGCTGAGGAATTTGGAATTTGGACTATAGTCATGTGGAAGCCACTGTTATAAAATGGGTAATTTGGTATCAGTAAGTATAATAGAATATTGATGGGAAAGGAACTAGGAAGCAGAGAAGCAAGTGAAAAAACTACTAGAATAGGTTATTGAAGACACGAATGAGGTTGCTGGCATACAGATGAAAAGGAGCATATACACATAAATACATGCTGGTTGTAGACTTGGCAAGTTGATGTGGCAACTTGATGGAGGAGTGTCAGGATGATTTTGAAGTATTGATTATAGTGGCTTAGAGAATATCTGTGCTGTTAAAATTGAGAAATAAATTTGTTGGTATAAGGATGGTAAACTCAGAATTGTATATATTGAGTCAGAGATGTTATAGGCTCATTTAGATGGAACTAACCAGCAGGAAGTGTCCTATTTTGCCTCATTAAGTGTTGTCATTTACAGCTTAGTGTGATTTGTTATATTCACCTGTCTTTGCAGAAGTTTTGATTGGATTTGCTCTTTCCTTTGACATACTTGATACTGCTCAAATTATTTTTTCCAAATAAATACCATGTAACTGTTTCTAGTCATTTGTTACTGTCTCATAAAAATTAAGTGCAAAATTTGTAAAACCACCAGGTCTTTTGAACTCTTTATTTCTGCGTAAGCATGAGTATACTGAATTACTTTTCTGTTTGTCTTCTCAGAGTTCAATGACTACTAAATCATTTTCAGTCCCTTTGTATAGAGAATCTTGAGATGAATCACAGGAATCATGATGATAGGGCAGCGTGATATAGTGCCTAAGAAAATTGGCTTTGACGTCAGACAGAGCTATGTTTCAATACCATGTCTTCTGCTAAGCAGTTGGCTGATGTTAAGAAAGTTGCTTGACCTTTTCCGCTTCATTTTCTTTTCTCTTTTGTAAAGTAGGGAGAGTAATATTAGTTTCATTGGGTAGTTATGAGGTACTTTATGTAAGGTAATTGGTAAAATGCTTGAGGTATAGTAAGCATTAAATAAATGATTATTATTATTTTCTTTATGTGTTCCCAAAATGTATCTTTTGTGCTTTCATTAACCTATATGTAATTTCTTTAACTTTTTGTACAGCTAGAACTGTGCTTCAAATTGTAATCCTGTCTGATATCAGCAATTTTAAGAGCATCAGTTGATGTTTGCTTTACATCAACTTCCAGTTTTTGTGTTTGTTTTTTTGTTTTTTAACAGTATTGCTTGCTCTAGTACTGACCTATGCTGGACTGAATGCCAAGATTCTACTTTTAGAAATATGGCTAAGAATATTAAATCCAAGTACTCTTCTATATACACACTCTTGTCATGTGTGTTGAGGGTCTTCTACACTGTTGGCCTAATATGAGGTGAATCACAGACCTTTCTCACATCTAACAACATTTATATTACCAACTGTCTACAGAGGTGCTTCTGTGAGTGATTAGAAATGATAAGCTTTCCTTAAGTTTGGTTGTTTTTGTTCGTATTAGATTTGACTCAATGTTGCTTACAAATTTATTTTTATTAATAAGTGTTCCCATGAAACTAGTTCTCAAATAATTGTCACTTTGTTTTGGAAGATTTCAATTTTGTATATCAGTGCTATTAAATATGATACTTTAAAAAAAATTAATGGGTCAGGCACAGTGGCTCAGGCCTGTGATCCCAGCACCATGGGAGGCTGAGGTAGGAGGTTCAGTTAAGCCTAGGAGTTAGAGAGCACCCTAGGCAACATAGTGAGAAGCCATCTCTACAAAAAAAATTGAAAAAAGAAAAATTAGCCAGACATGGTGTCATACACCTGTAGTTCCAACTCCTCAGGAAGCTAAGACGGGAGGATTGCTTGAGCCCAGGAATTCCAGGCTGCAGTGAGCTATAGTCATGCCATTGTACTCCAGTCTGGGTGACAGAGCGACGGAGAGAGACCCTGTCTTTTTCAAAAAAAAAAAATTAATGAAGATAACAGTGAGAATTTAATATAAGAAATCTAGTTATAATTTTCTTTAATTAAAGGTAAGTTCACTACTCACACAAATTCTTGCCCCTCCTTCAGTAAATCCACATTTTCTTGCCTATTGTTCTAAGCTGAAATCTTGGTCCTATTTCTTAAGCAGCCTTGAAATGAAAATGGTAGAAGTTCTCTTATTTCTTTCTTAGCCACTTACTAAAATTCACATATAGTAGTTGGCATCAAGAGAAGAAATAGCATGTTAGTATCTCTTCTTTCCTGTGTGTAATATTTTCTGTATCCATGGAAATATATTCCTTGTTTGAAATTCAGTTCCCAGTCCAGTGCTTCCTGTTTTGATCCTCTGAGTTCATGAGAATGGCCTGCAATGCAATTTATTTACATGTAGAGAGGTGATTTATCTGTTTCAGACACCCGCCTCATTCAAACCCAGTGTGCATCTGCTTTATTAAGTATCTCTTGACACCCTGAGCAGACCAAGTGATTCTGCAGGGAGAGGGTGGGTCTTTTCAAAGCTACCACATTGCATTTTTATAATACCAAAACTTACTTTATAATACCAAATCCTTAAGTGCATATTATAATTATTTTTCACTAATTGAAGAGGGAGCTTCCGTCTTAGGTAGTGAGAATGGATTTGAAAGGACATAAGAGACAATGGGACAGTGAAATATCCAGGATTCAGTGATAAATTCTGTTGGAAACAGAAGACAAAAGGGACTAGTGAACTCAAAATAATTCATAAGGTTTTGAAAATTACTGTATTGCCAACTGAAACAGGAAAATCAGGGGAAAATGTCAACCATATTTTCACTGTAGACAAATTCATTTTTTTTTTTTTTTTTTTTTTTAGTTCTAGGCAGTTAATTTTTTTCTTATGAAAGAATAGAATCAGAACTTTAGAAATCTTCTCATCCACTTCCTTCATTTTATAGCTGAGGAAAGTTTCAGTAGAGGGGTTTTTACTCGAGATGATTAGAGCAGAATCAGAATTTAGGAACCAGGTGAAAACTTCATGAGATTGTTAGAAACGTGGAACCATTGTTCATTGTATTAGCAATTAATAGGATAAGATTAATCAGCATTGACAAAACATCGATTTTTTTTCAGGAATTGATAATGTTTCTTAGAAATTTCTTAGAAGAATCTCATATATTTCAGTTGCATTGCAACTTGTGGCTATTTTTCACTAAAAATATCTAGTTCTCTGATCTATAACTCATTTTGAGGCGAAAATGCATTTGACTCAGCCAGCTCTACTTGCTTATAACATATTTTGTTTTTCCAGTAAACACTGGACTACTCATATAAAACCTACTCTAAGAGTGAGGAATAGGAATTTCCAGCATTTGAAACTCAGCACCTGAAAGTTATTTTCTCATCTCCCTTTTCTGGGACTTAGTATCACAAATCCTGAGTAAACCAATATTCTACACAACCATCAAATTTTTTTATGCTTTTTCTTCACAAATTTTATAAAAATTATTCTTTATGATTAAAAAATTTTCTTAAGCTTTCCTTCCATGTCTGTCTCCAGAGCGTATTTAAAATCTTCAATGCAGTGTGGCTTTGGTGATGTGTCTGTTCTGCCTCTTCCTATGGCTATCAGGTGAATCCTTCTTTTTATCCTTGAGTCCTGTTTGGATAGCTGGCTGACATCACTAGGGGTGGGCTAATGTTCTCGTTAGTCACAGGACAGCACAGTGTGTGTGGGTAGGGGAAGAAGGGAGAGAGTTTCATGTATTATAGGAGGAAGTATGGTCCAGACGGAAGAACATAAACTTGGGAGTCAGACCTGGGCTCCAGTCTTGGCTCAGCCACTTTCCAGATGTGCGTCTTGGTCAAATTATGTCACCTGGTCAGACCTTTAGCTCCCTAACATGAAATCAAGGGAATCAACTCAGGATTATGTGAGAGAGAATGAAGGAAAAGTCTTTCACACTGTGCATGGTATACATTCCCTGCCCATCTCCCTGCCCTTCCCCTGCGTGAGGTCATACCTACTATTCTGTTACACTTTAGTAACTGTAATTGCCACTCACAGGCACCTGAACTGACCTTTTTGTGTTGCTGTCTCAATTTCTGATGCTTTGAGGGAGTATTAAAGTATATAAGACTTAATTTTCTCTTGTATGTGGATAATCCACATACCACTGTAATATTCAGTTGATGTTTTTTTCCATTTCCTCTCTCATGACTAACTTTATTCACTTCAATAACTTTTCACAATGTAATTCCTTAGTTACTCTTTTCATGGTACTTTGGATGTCCAACACCCTTTCCTGCTGCTTATGGGTATGTTTCCCATGCTCTGTTTTGTTTACTTTTTATTCTGCTGTCTGTTTTTATTATGTTTTATTTGATGGCTGTTTTTCAGGGTTATGGAACAAGGCTGTTATAATCAATAAAAGTCGGTGGAGCTATATCATACTTTCTAGACAGAGAATCAACTATTCACAGCCTTATATGTAATCTTTGAGTACTTGGCTCTGACAGAAAACATGTTTTTGCTAATGCTTCCAAGTATTTTTTTACATCTCCTGAATGTGCAGGTTGGTGGAGGGTGTGGTACTTCTACCTAGAGGTAGGTGATAAGTAAGCATTAATATGGTAATGGATTATTGTGTATTTTCTGAACGGAGAGGGTCCGTTTCCAGACATGTTTGGCAGGAAAAATTTAGGATAAGATTTTATAATTTACTGCAGATAAATCTGTAGCGCAGATAATATTTCTAGAGCTAAATGTAAATTCAAAAACCTTTTAGCTACAGAATTACGGTTTCTGGTTCAGAAACTCATCTTTTTACTACAAAAAAGATTGTGTTAGAATTTTGGCCCTTCAGAAATATAATCTTTAGGTGTTAAAGCCTTTTTTCCTCCCAGTTGATGAAGCATCACTCCATGAAACATGTCTTTGGGGTCTAGTTGTATGGCCTGTATTAATAAAGTACAGTAAGTCCTCACTTAACATCACCAGTAAATTTTTGGAAACTGACTTTAAGCAAAACAATGTACAGCGCAGGTCTTCAAATAGCATCATTTTGTTCAGTGTTGTTTCATTATAAAGTTTCCTTTTCATTATAATGTTGATGAGGAAAAAAATGGTTCTGTCTTACATTGTTTCACTTAAAGTTGTAGTTTCCAAGAACCTACCAAGATGTAAAGTGAGGATTTACTGTGTGTTGATATGCATTCCCTCAAATACTGTGATTATTTTTTCCCCTTAAATAAGGGTCAAACCACAGCTATAACTAAGCTGGTAAAACATAGCCTAACACAGTGGTTTTCTGTGTTGGGTGCACATCATAATCACCTAGGGAGCTTTAAAAAAAATTCTGTGTCCAGTCAATTAAATCAGACTGTCTGGGGTTGGAACCAAGTATTGCTTTTTTTTTTTTTTTTAAAGTTCCTGGGTTATTTCACTGTGAAGCCAAAGTTGAGAACCACTGACTAAAAGCATTTCTACCAAATAACAATCTGTGGAAGGTCCGTATACCTGCAATAGCCTCTCCTGGTTGCACCATTTTTAGTATTGCCAAAATTATGTTCCTGTCTGCAAGTGTCCTCAGACAATCTAAAGTAAAAATTACATGTCTCCGAGAAAATGAATTTGTATAATTTTCTGGCTATCCTGATGAAAAATAAGAAAATGTTAAAAATTGTATTTATCCTTGATCTCTTTCTCCATACGTGTTGGCATTCCTCCATTTTCCATTGACTTAACGTTCAATTTTTCTCTTCACTGTTTTTCTTGGGTGACATTGGGAATTTTTACCATCTGATGAAGGCAGATGTATTTTCAAATAAAAATGTCTTAAGCATTTGTTCTTCCTACCATTCCTTTCTTTGGCAGAATATTCATATAGTTGATAAATAGTTTGCTTTCTTTAAATACCTTTTCATATAATCTTTGTAGCATGTTTCATGGGTATTTTAACCTAGTTTTATGGTTTTTCATGAAATAAGGTATTTTCTAAATATGTTATGCTGAATTTAACTGAAATAAGCAGTTGTACTGTATGTCTTTAAAATGATGATCATATCTTGCATTTTAGGGTAACACTTTCATCTTGAAAGATTCCAAAGCACACTGAGAATGGTTACAAATTATACAGTGAAGCACCGTCACCGTTGTGGAGTGAAGCATGGCAGCTGTTTAACAGCTCATTGCAACACTACACAGCAGGTTAGGGTAGGAAGTGAAGAATAATACTGGATTCACTTGAAAAAATTGCTAGGGGGGCGAGGTAAGCAGAATGTAATTACCTAAGTTGGAATTTATCCAGGACATGAGGCTAACACCTCCAGTCTTAAAAGAGAAAGCTCTGATTCTTTAGTAACCATGTACTTGCTTTCTACGTAATTGAAATGTAAGGGTACTTCTAGCCTCTTCAGACTATCAACGTATGCTCTAACAGTGTTCTAATTGAGACTTAAAAGGAAAAGAAAAAGCCCTCTTTTTTAAAACCCACATGTTCGTACCAACTCAGGGATGATAAAAAAGTTTCTATTTGCATACCATTTTTGGCTCTGAATGGCTCTTTGAAGCTTGTTGAGGATTCTAAGGCTCTATTCAGGATTAAAAAAAAAAAATCCATGATAGATTAGTAATGTCTTCCATGGGCATGGGAGAAGTAGTGCTTACACCTGCGCCGTATTTTCTAGCACCAAGACTTGACTGCTACTTTCCTGGGATGTTTTAGTTAACTCTTTTAGTTCTTTTCAAACCTTTTGAATGATTTTAATTATTAATACTTGTTTTCCTAAGAAAATTTTAGAGGAAAAGGACATAGACCATTCTCTAATAATCATCATTGGGAGGGTTAGAGATAAAAAATATAATAGCTTTAGGTTACAAATCTCAATGCAAACAATGTCCAGCAAAGAAAGCAAATTGGTGTCAGGTTGGGTTTTCATTTGGGTAAATAAGCAAATCAACATCTGAAGGAAGCAAACAGAAATTAAGGTTAGGAACACAAGATAGCAGAAACATGTTACTAAATCGAGAACTGAAAATCAGAATTTGGTTTGTTTGAGGAATGTTTGGAACATACGGTAATGGGGCTCTGGGTCTGAAACCAGCACCAGGGAGAGCTCCCAGTGATGGTGGCTTCTCTGTGGCTCTTCAGTTCTTTCGTATTCAGCCCTGCCCCTCAGTCTGGTATTTTCAGCTTAGTAATGCCTATAAAGTCAGGACAATGGACCTTTCATCCTATTAATGTTAATATTAGGAATAAGTTTATACTATAAGTAAGGTACTGTAAAATTCATTTTACGTATCTTATTTAATTCACACAACCTTATGTGTTAAGGTACTATAACTCACATTTGCATATGAGAAGATGAAATTAAATAATTTGCCTGTAGTCACATTTCAAATGAATGGTGGTACCATAAGTCAAACTTTGATCTGCCTGGCTTCAAAGCTTGTGTTCGTAATAACTGTACGACAAAGTTACATGGGAATGAAGTCATTGCCGTAGCACTTACTTCTGTAAAGCAGAGGGCTGGAGGGACATTCTGGGGTTTTAGATCACAGTCAAGAAGGAATTTAGACTACTTCCAGTAACAGGCTAGAGTGTGGATAATTTGTGTGTTTTTCTATGCTCCAGAATCATTACGAATACAGTTGTTAGAACTTGCAGACAGTTCTTTATGGTCCTTTCTTTTGGCACAATGGAAGTTATTTGAGCAAAAACCCATGTGTTGGCTTGTTTAGAGAGAATTGTTGCATTCCCTTGAATTCAATCAAAGTTACTTTAAATGCTGTGATATTTTGATTCTAGGTCTTACATCTCTGTTGTATTACCTGTTTTACTTGCTCCTAATACACACTGGTATGAGTAGCTGTAAAAACCGTCTTATACTCTGATTTAGACAATATGGGATGATATGCTTGCTTTTTCAAATATCCATGCATCTGATCTAAAAAACAAGGACTTAAAATTATGAATCATATTTCAATCTATATAGTACTGAATCCTGACTCTTCTGGGCCATTGGTGTTCATTATATTCTTAGAGATATCCAAAGGGGAACTCTAAACCAAAAATGGTCAGCTGTCCAACATAATAAAACAGGCTTGGTGTAAGAAATCCTTTAAAGTTCTAAACAGGATGATAAAATTGTCTTTTCATTTGATGATGGGCCATGTGGAAAACACAAACTTTATTTAATTAAGTGCACTGTAAAATAATTTTAATACTATATAACAGGAATTAAAACTCAATTTTACATCTGAGACTTTATACGTCAAGTTTATGACTAAAGCAAATTCAAATGTTCAATTTATCAAATTCCTAAAAATGCCCTATAGTGGAAGAACTGACAGACATTTAGTCATAGTAATGCTACTATGTCACTTTTAAAGACTATGTAAGTTGTTGACTATTGCTGTTCTTTTGTGATAGAAAAAATAATTAATAAGTGATTGAGAAGTAATCTAATAATTTATATAGCATATAAAAGAAGATATAAGTCATTTATCATGCAGGTCATATTTGTCTAGATTTTAGAGGATAT
>RJWJ010045627.1:0-11683 GCA_004363605.1 Indri indri
GGGTGGGGTGTTTATTAACCTGGTGGAGTCATCGGGCAAATTGAGCCGCATCCCGGCCTCACCTCCAGTTTAGCCTGCAAGTGACACACTAGCACTGGGGCATGAAGGGGACGGAGGAATAACCCTGCGCAGGTCTTGGGCCCCTGGAGAGGGGAGTCCAAACTGGCCACTGTGAAGGGAGGCACTGGGGAGAACCGAGCACCCCTTAAGGGTGGTTGGTCACACAGCCAGCTCGGGCAGGCCTGGGGGTGGCTGTTCGGTCCCTATCTGGGACAATTTCCACCCATTTGGTCCAGGCTGATACCAAGGCTAGGAGCTGGCTGGTTTGGCCCCAAGACTGCGCCAATTCACGTGTGAGAATACACCAGACCAAGGCCCAGGAATATTTACGTGAGTTTGTGCCAGTATTAACCCTGGGGTGGGGGGGTTGCCTACCCAGTCAGAAGCCCTGTGCCAGGCAAGGAGGGCATTGCCAGGGGGTTTGCATGGCAGAAACTAGCATATGGGCCCCAAAGAAACCTTTCTGGGTAGGGGGAGGGAGGGCGGTACCCACACGAATCACTCTCTGTGGCTTTGCTTTGGGTTCAGAACCTGTGGCTAAGGCAGAAGCACCAATAGGGCCCCTGGCCGCGTTGCTTTTTCTCCTCCCAGCTGCTTCAGTCTCTCCAAGCCTCCTGGACACAAAACAGCTGAGCAGATAAACAAGTCACCACCTGCTCCCTCCTCCCCCGTGACACCGCCCCTGTCCCCAAGTCCCACCCCTTCCTCTGTGCACTCTCCCTCCATTCCTCCCTCAAGCCAAACTTCCCAGCAGCAGCTGCAGCCTGCTCTCCCCTCCCGAGCTGCCTCCCCGGCACAGCCCCCACCGCAGCCCCTGCACCCACCAATGGCAAAGGAGGAACATGTGTACCGAGCCCTGGGCTCCCCCTCCTCCCAGGGCCATTTCAAACAAAACACTTGTGCTTTCTGAAAGTAAGACGTGGAGCTCTGGAGTCCCCCGGGAAAACGGGTTTATGGCATCCGCCAGCCCTGGAGCCAGTGTGTGTCTGGCCCTTGGCCCACAGCCCCATTGCCAGGCCCAGGAGAACTGGAAGGAAGGGGTTAATCTGGGCAGAAGAAGCGGGAGGGGCCGGCTCCATTCCTGACTGCAGGGGAGGCCAGCCCTGGGCTGGAGGGCAGCAGGAAGCAGCCCAGAGAGGCCAGGGGCCAAGGCCGCCTTTCTCGTAGCTGGCATGTGCACACGACCCCCCGGCCCCCCACGGGCTAGCGTGCACGTGGTGTGCTCTTATTACCAAAGCAGAGGTTGTCACAACAGACTCTGGTGTTGGTAGCCCGAAGCCCTGCGTCGTGCTGCTTAATAAGTCCCCAGCGCCAATGGCAGGCAGTGCCCAGGGCCCCGGTTGGTGGGGAGACAGGAGAGGAACCCCAGAGTGCGTCCTCCCAGGGAAGGGTGCCGTGTGTCACGAGCTGGGTGGTGGCGATCCCCCGGAGCTTTCCTTGGCAGCTTAGAGTTAACTCTGGGTTGTGTTGGCTCCCCAGGCCCAGAGCGTTGGTGAAGACACTGCAAGGCGGCAGCAGCGGGCCAGCCTCTGTCTTCACCCCCAGCCGCCAGATTTCTCCAAACTCTGCCTCCACTGCTGTGTGGACAAGGCAGGGGATGCATTTGGTGCTTGACAGAAACAAACACGCCTTTCCTTTGCCGAGTGTCTCGCATCTGCCTGACGCTGTGAGGCTGTTTTGTACGGAAAGCAGCAGGAGCACCGGCCTGGATGGCTCGGAGCTGGGTGTGAAACAGTGAATGCCTGTGTGACTGGGGGCAAGTTACTTAACCTCTCTGAACCTCGGGTTTTCCCGTTGGTAAAATGGAAATAATGTCTACCTCTGAAGTTAAACTACTCTTCTATTTTTCAGGTGAAGTTAAGTGACTGGGCAACATTAGTGTGAGACACAGAAAGCACCCGGTGTTCAATAGTTTCCCTTTTTGTGGTATTCTGTGGGAGACGCAACAGAAACACCAATGGCTAGTGGAAGTGGCGGGAGGAAAGGGCGCCCGAAACCCAGGGCTCTGAAGAGGTCCCTGCAGACCCACTGGACAGAGGAGGGAAGGACTCCAGAGGGAACTGCTCCTCCAGGAGGAAGTCGGTGGGCTGGGAGTCTGTCCCTTCTCAGTGAGTGGTTTCTCGCCCTGGCACCATGACATTCTGGGACGGCTATCTCTCTATCGTGAGGGCTGCCCTGTGTGCAGCAAGCATGTTTAGCAGCACCCCTGGCCTCGACCCTCTGGGCACCGGTAGCACCCCTCCCCGAGCCGTGATAACCAAAATGTCTCCAAACACTAACAAATGTCTCCTGCGGGGTTAGCGGGGCAGACTCCCGGCTCGGAGCCACTGCTACAGAGCTAGGAGTCTGAGCCGGGGCTATGTTTATGGTAGGGAGTCACTGAAGCTTAGAGGATGATGTTCACCGATACCTTCCTCTTAAGAGAGAGGTTTCCAAATGCCTAAGAAGGAGGATTCGGAGATGGAGAAGGGGACAAGTGGCTACTTGGGAGGTGCGGAATCTGGGGAGGGTGAGGGAGGGGTGCCTGCCGTTGAACAGGCCAGCAGCAGAGCCACAGCCAGTGCCCCCCCGCGAAGCCCCCCAAGGGCACTGCCTTGGTAGAAGTTTCCCGCTCCAGACTCTGTCTCCCCTCATTTGCAGAATTGAGGCCAATTTTTTTTTTCTTTTGAGACAGTCTCACTCTGTCACCCAGGTTAGAATGCGGGTTAGAGTGCTGTGGTGTCATCATAGCTCACAGCAGCCTCAGACTCCTGGGCTCAAGCGATCCTCCTGCCTCAGCCTCCCGAGTAGCTAGGACTACAGGCTACAGACGCACCACCACACCTGGCTAATTTTTTCTATTTTTAGTAGAGATGGGGTCTCACTCTTGCTCAGGCTGGTCTCAAATGCCTGACCTCAAGCGATCCTCCAGCCTCGGACTCCCAGAGTGCTGGGATTACAGGTGCGAGCCACCGTGCCCCACCTTCAGGTCAGTTTCTGAATCAAACCGGAAAGCAATTTAGGGTGGTGGGAATCACCTGTCCCTGTCTTGGCTGTCACTAATGAGCTGTGTGACCTTAGCTGAGCCATTTGGTCTTTCTGCAATTGTTTCTTGGGCTGTGAAATGTGGGGGCTGCAGTCACCGAGTTCTACGGTCCCTTTCAGCTATAAATTCTAAGGCCTGTGATCAAACCACCTGGGTGGCTGTCAGTTCCATCTCACTGCACAGGAAGCCAGCAGCAGAATGCTCCACGTCTTTGTGAAGAAGGACCATTGCTGAGAAATACTTCCTGAGTTCCTACTATATGCAAAGCAGTAGGAACTTTTCTCCTTTCCTTCAAGGGCTCACAATCTAGTAAAAGAGATAAAAATAATTCCAATAAAAGGCCATTCATTTCTGATGGCTTCGAAGTCAGGCAGATCTGAGTATGAAGGCTAGCTCCAACACTGCGAGCAACGTTGAGTTACTTGGGTCACTTAATCTCAGTTTCTCCATCTGTAAAATGGGTATAGTAATAGCAACTATGTTGGGGGGTTATTTTAAAAGTCAAATGAGATGATACAGGTAAGACAATTAACATGATGCCTGACACATCATGAAGCGCAAAATGATTGTCGGCAGCAAATATTTATAGGATACTCTGCACCAGGCACTGTGCCAGGCCCTGGGCTAACGGAGAGATGAGGGACAGGATTCCTGCTCTGGGGAAGATCACCAGCTGCGGGGGAAGAAGCAAGGAACAACTACGGTGCCCCGAGAGGCCGCGACAGAGCCAGGCAGGAGACACATGGACACAGGGAAGGCAGCTGGCCCTGACGCAGGGTCAAGGCAGGCATCTCAGGTCAGAGTGGAGCTACGACTGGGCTGATGCTTGAAGTGTGGCCGGTGCTATTTGCCACAGTGAGGACACAGAGCAGTGCCAGGAGGGAACGCAGCCGTGAACAGGCCAAACCCTGAGCACCTCTGCAGAACTGAACGCCCTCAGCAAGGCCAAGTGTGCATGGGGTGGTGGGGAGAAGCGAGCCTGAACGTCGGTTTCAGAAAACAGGGATCGGCACGAGAAAATGCCTCCTTTTTATTAGACTAGTTCCCTTTTTGACCTAATCACCAGGAAGCTCAGAGCCAGTTTTTGGGCTCAAATGTTGCAGCACTTCCTTGAATCCAGATTTTCTGGTGTAATTATTTTCTCGCCCAGGCTTCCTTCACAGCTTGGACCTCAGCCTTTAATCCGGGGTTTATGGTCCTGTACCATCAGTTATAAACTGCTTTGAATCTTTTTTGAATACATGGAATACAGATGGTGTTTGAATGAATGAATGAATGAACGAACTGTAAAACGCAGACATGTACAGAGAAGAATGAGGTCAGACCCCTTGGGTTAAGCTGCGCCGGGCTGCAGCACGGCCTGTCTTGCTCGTGGCAGTCGCGGTACCCTGTGGGCGCTCGGTGTAGCTGCTGACTCAGAGGACAGTAAGGACTGTCTCACCAGAGTGCACCAGGACTGACCTCCAGCCACTCTCTGGCTGTGTCGCACACTCTGGCTCTTCACTGGACTGCTGTGTACACTGCTCACTAATTGTTTTGGCCAAAAGCTTTGTTGCCCCAGCCAGATGGCAAACTGTCCCTCAAGGACAGATACTTTGTCATATATGCACCTACATGGCGCTGGTCACAAAGCAGCCTCCCCAAATTTCTGTGGCTTTAGTCAAATAAGCACCTGCAATTCCTTGCAATTGAACAAAGATGAACCACCCTACCCTGTCCAAGTCAGGCTAGAATCGTTTCCGCTCTGATCGTACATCCGACCATAGAGTGGCATCTCTTTCATTCATCCTGGTAGTCAATGAATATCTGCTGAATGAGAGGAGGAAAGAACTGCTTCCTAGTGCCCGGCTTGAAGGTCTTTGCGCAGTTTTCTCAACGGTATTATCTGGCCCCTTTACACAAAGGCAGGGGAGGGGAGGGGAGCGTGCAGCCTCCCAGGGA
Organism: Indri indri; assembly: GCA_004363605.1. Lineage (NCBI taxonomy): Eukaryota > Metazoa > Chordata > Mammalia > Primates > Indriidae > Indri > Indri indri. Next base: position 5,027 of record RJWJ010045627.1, read on the forward strand.
AGGGGCGGAGGCTCCGGTGAGCAGAGCTGTGTGGCAGGCAGGCCTCTGGAAGCTGCCGCCGGGGCCACGGCTGCGCTCCCCATTGGGTGGACCGGCCACTTACCGAGAGTCAGGCTCAGGCCAAGGACTGGCCCGTGACACTCACAGTACTCATGGTGTCCTGGGATCCAAGCGGCCTCTCGCATACTCTCTCCCTTCCTGCTTCCTTCTTTCTCTTTCTCTCTCTCCCCCTTTCTCTCTATTCCTCTCTCAGTGAAAGGACTCCCTTGACAAGAGTATCAGGTTTCAGTTGTCTGTGTCCTGGGAAATTACAAGATCTTTTCCCCTTTCTCTTTTTAACCCGGATTACACATGAGAGCGCCTTGGCTGCCCTGGCCTGCCCACCCAGCCAGAAGGTGGGCAGGGTCACAGATGGAAGCTTCCAGGCCTGCTCTCTTCCTTCTTGGTGTGATCCGCTCAAGTCTGAACTGCAGGGACCCTCCCCCCGGGAATTTGGCTGTCCTTGCCGAGGTGGGCAGCTCAGGTGTGCCGTCTCCGGGTCGGGCGTCTGGCTGCCAGGTCTTCTTCCACTCCAGGACGGCTACATCCAGAGGGAAAAAGGGGAAACACCAGGTTATTTGTGATCAGAGATTCCCTTCTCGTTTAGACAGAGAAACAGGAGGCCAAGAGAGTGGGAGGATTGAGAACAGCCAAGGGGAAAGAGTGAAGGGCAGGGGAGAAATGATGAGAGGGAGAGGAGGAACCCCGTGAATTCCCTTCTGCTCTGGGTTCCAGCCACCGCGAGTGCAGTGGAGGAAAGAGGGTGCTGAGGACTTGCCCCAGAGAGGTCGGACTCAGAAAATTTGCAAAGATCAAGTATTGATGACAGCAGTGTGGAGACCGAGCCCTCCCGTCACCAGTGATAAGCATTCAGTAGCTACGACTCTGCTTTACAGGATAATTGCGGCCGAGCGGTTCTGGGTGTTGCTAATTTGAAAGGCCTGGGACACCGGGGCCGGTCCTAGCCTCCGTCAGCACCCACAGACAAGCGGAGGTCGGTTGCTACCGTGCTGGAGACTGGACATCACCAATGCCCTCACTTTCAGGCGGGAAAACCACAGCTGAGAGGCCACCCGATCCCCCAGGTTCACTCAGGACTTGGGGACGGACGGTTGGGAGCCCGGGCCCCGCCCTGCACCACCCACAGGCCACAAGGCTCCCCGGCCAGCTAAGCAAGGAGTGCAGAGTGCAGAGTGATCTAAACACAAAAACAGACGCACAGGTACAAAAGCAGGAGAATTGGGGGGCGGAGGCTATGGCTGCGGAGTGGGGGCAGGTTCTGAGTTCCGGGGGGTGGGGAATGGACGACTTTTGGCTCCTGAGTATTCTTGAAAGGGCTGACCCTGGAGTCCATAACTCCCGGTGCCAGCCTTCCCCTCCCCCACTGGCTGCTGGGGCACCTGATATTTTCCAGGGCACAATGTTTAGCACCCTCAAAAGAGGGCTGAAGGGGGGTCAGGATAGAGCATCTGGCTCAGATTTCCCATCAAAGTCTTAGGAGCTGCGAGCTGTGCACAGTCCTATCGTGCAGATGAAACCTAAAACCCAGGCCTCTCGGGAGTCACACGTGGTCACCAAGGACACCGCAGCCTGGGTTAAGCTAAGGGCATTAGCCCGGGTGGCTTATGACTGCTCCAGCTCGGATCAGTCCTTCTGCGGATCCACAGTTCACCCCCACCTGTCACCTCCAGGACCCTCCAGCCAGGCCCCCTTCAGACGCAAAACTCCCTGTGCTTACCTTCGGGCTCGCTCTGCTGAGGAAACAGCATGCGACTTCCCAGGGTTCTGAGAAATAACTTTCCTAGGAATGTCACCAGCTGCAGACGCCCCTGTCATAAACTGTCCCAGCTTTAAGCCGCCTAGGGCTTTTATCCGCTCCTCTTAGCTACTCATTACCCAGCTTAATTAGGCCAGGAAATGCTCTCGCGGAGGACACTCTCGGCAGGAGGCGAGACTGGAGGAGAGGTTCTCAGCAGCTCCACTTCCTGGGGCTGGAGCTGGGGGCTGGGGAGCCGGCTGGGATGGCAGGCTGCGGCCTCCGCGAACAGCTGCCGGGAAAGAGGCAGAGATGTGCACCTTTGCTCCCAGGCCCTCCAGGGAGCTGAGGGCTGCACTTGTTTACGGGAACAGCACGGATCCGAAGGCTTGGAAGTCCCTGCCCACCCTCTCCCCGCCCATCTCCATACCCAGCTTCGCCACCCTGCCCCCACCCTTTCCTGGGCAGAGCCTGCGCCCTCCGTAAGCACTCGATATTTCAGCCCGACCCTGACTCGATCACAGCCAAAGACACGGCCGAGATGCCTCCCACTCTGGGCCAGCCCTGACCTTCACCCTAGACTGCCCTGTGTGTGGTGGGGGGGCGTGGGCTGGGCACCCCCAGAAAGGCAGTAGCACCAAGGTTCTCCCTGAGCTGGGACGCGGGTGCGGGTTTGCCTGCTGTAAAGCTGGGAGTGCTCCACCCATTTTTGCAGCTGTCCGCTACGGCGGCGTCGGAGGGAGCAGCACGTCCAGGGGTGAACAGAACGGGGTTGATATCAGACAGCCGGAGTCTGAGTCTGGCTCTGCCGGTGGGTAGTTCTGTGACATTCGACAAGCTCTTTCATTTTTCTGCACCCGAGTTTCCCTAGCTGCAAAAATGGGGACAGTACCATCGACCTTGCGAGGCTGAAATGATCTACTTACCGTCCTTACGGCAGAAACAGGCGTCAGGGGTCACGGTGCCAGCTCAGGACGCTGGTTTGGAGGCTGCGAGGATTGACTGCTCTTTGAGGGAAGGTTAGAAAGGAGGAAACAAACATTAATGAGCTCCATTCCCTGGTAGGGGCACTCATACTCACATTATTCTACTTAGTCATCAAATATTCTGTGGAGACTTCGGGATGTAAATGAGTAAAGTGAGGCTCAGAGAGGGTGGGTGGCGGCTGGAGAGCAGCAGAGCAGACCCTGTAGTGGGGCTCTGCTGAGCCTGGGGCTGCCTCACAGCCTGGAAACGTCAGAATGACAGCAGCCCAGAGCGAGGGGGCCACCTGAGCCTCAGCAGCCGCGCCACCGGGGGTCATCGCCCTCGCAAGAGGGGGCTGTGAGGGCTTAGAGTCAGAGGCCATCCAGGAGTGACTGTCTGGAGTGGGCTCTCGTTCTGGGGACACACCTCCACTGACCTTTCAGTCCTGGAGCTATTGGATTTGGTTCAGTCTTCGCCAGTTTATGGTTTTATGCCTTGCCTCTTCCATCGCGTTAATGTTTTCTAAGAAAATTTCTTTCTTCCTTCCTTCTTTCCTTTCTTTTTCTTTCTTTCGAGACAAATGTGCCCCAGGTGGCGTGCAGTGGTGTCACCGTAGCTCAAACAGTCCTCTTGCCTCAACTTCCCAAGCATCTGGGGCTACAGCGCTTCCTTCCCAGCGCCCCAGCCAGGCCTCGGTGGGCTTCGCGGACAGATGTCCCTACCCTGGAGCTGTCGGAGCCCAGGTCTGTCTGAAGGAAGGCCGGGCAGTGTGGGTGCAGGTGGGGGCTCCCGGGACTGTGCGTGAGGGACGGGTGGGGCCTGCGGGCTCCTACCCTCACCCCGGATTCCATGGCAAAGATGCCCCGAGCTGTAACAGAAGGGTGAAGGTGGGTGCGCAGCCTCTGAAACTCATAGGAACTTTCCTCTCAACACCTGGGGGGCCCTTTTAGGCCATCTCCCCATCTCCAGTCTACAGGCCCTCCCTTCTTTCTACCCACCGGGAGGCATCATCTCCTCTGGCGACTCCCAGACTCCCACGCAGAGGGAGGCAGCCATGGAGATGCTGCCTCCACCCTGAGGAGCTTGGGGGCAAACATCTGCTCCCTGCCATTGTTCCCCTTATCCAGTGGGGAGGGAGGGACCCGTGGCGCCCTCCACCCCCTGGCTCAGCTGAATCACACACCCAACCAGCAGTTTGGCGACTCCTCCTCCAAAGTAACTGGGAAAAGCTGAACACTCCTCTTGGCCTATGAGCGGGGTTTTCAGGGTGTCGTTCCCACGCTGAGTGGGTCGGGGAGGAGGGTGACATCCGCCCTCCAGGGCAACACCCCTCCTTTGTTCTCCGGCTCCCCAGTGCCTGGCGAGGCTCTCGGCAGACAGTGCAGTCACCGGTGCCCTGCCCTCCCCGCGGGGCCCGCCCCTGTGCCCCTCTAACCACCCAGGCTGGCAACACTGCCCCGGAGCCCTGGGCGTGGGCGGGCCTTGGCCTCACCAGACAGCTGAAGGCCAGGCCAAGGGGACTGAATCACACTTCTCCAGGGCTCGCTGGGGCTCAAGCGCTCACCTGCTGACCTGTTTAGGAAACACAGGGCAGGGTTTCATTTCAACACCTTCCTGGCAATCCCACCCACTTAACACCGAGTTTTCAGTGCCAGGTTTGGGACGGGAATCTCAGTGAAGCCTGCACTAGCTTCCGCAGCTCTGCACTCTGGAAATGTTTGTTGAGCAACTACTCGCTGTGGGGTTGGGGTGCGGGGTAACTAATCAGACGGGGCGGGCCCCGGCTCTGGCACTCACACACGGAGGTGCTGCAAACCCACCCACAGCGTGACAGTGACAGTCAGGGGTACATGAAGAAAAGGGCTAGGGTTCGATGAAAATGAGTCAAATGAGGAGCAAAGTGAAGGAGATTTGAGGGGGTCATGGAAGGCCTCTTGGAGGAAGTGCCATTTAAGCTAAGAGGCACAGAAATCAGCCAAGACTGCACCATCATCCGGGCGGCTGTCAGAGCTAAAGCGCTAAGACAGCAGCAGCAGCCGATTTGCTCCAGCGGGTTCCAGCTCGGTTCTCCCTCAGGTCTTTCCGCAAATGTTCTGTGCGGCCTGACAGCAGCCCTGTTTCCCAAGGCTGAGAGGAGGCACGAGCCTCACACGTGCTGAGACCCCCAGTCAAGATCCAGCGTATTGTTTTCATCAGTGGCAACATTCTTTCTCATTTCTGCCCACACCGGGGCAGGGTGAGCCTTCTTAGAGGACAGGACACCTGCTCTCTTCCCAGACTCCGCTGGACACTCCCTCCTCCCGATTCCCACCCACACTTCGGGCACCCTCCTTCCCCCTTGCGGACGACCTTGCCCGTTGAGGTTGGACACCTATTTCTGCCGTCTCACTCTTTCCCCCATCCCAGCCCCGGCCACCGTCAACAGTTCGGTGTGCACCTTCCACGAGTCAACTCAGAACATACACATATCAAGTAGAATCATGCCTTGGTTCTAGGATTGATTTTTTTTTTTTTTTTTTTGTGACAGAATCTCACTCTGTTGCCCGGGGCAAGTGCTATGGCGTCAGCCTAGCTCACAGCAACCTCAACTCCTGGGCTCAAGCGATCCTCCTGCCTCAGCCTCCCGAGTCGCTGGGACTATAGGCGTGAGCCACCATGCCCGGCTAATTTTTCTATTTTTAGTAGAGACGGGATCTCGCTCTTGCTCAGGCTGGTCCCGAACTCCTGAGCTCAAGCGATCGTCCCTCCTCGACTTCCCAGAGTGCTAGGATTACAGGCGTGAGCCGCCGCGCCCAGCCCTACGATTTCTTTTAACCAAATAATTTGTCTTCCAGTATATGGACCTGTCTCTTTGTTCTAACCTGCTCCATGGTATTACTTAGCATGGAAATCATGATTTATTTAATTACTTCCTTATCGATGGATGTTTTGGGGTCCCCTCTACCGTTTTCTTTTTTTTTCTTTTTTGCTATTATACCTTGGGTGACTTTTTTATAAGGGGAATGTAAGGTGAGTTGGATTTCTTCTTCGTTCTTCTTTTTCATTGATTTGAAGTCTTGGCCCATTTGCTCCTGAGCCGGACCCCCTCATGCTCTGACAACCTCAGCCCCCTGCCCAGCCCTCATCCCGGTCCCATCCTGGTGCAGCGTGGTGGTGATGAGTCACTTCCCTCTGCTTCCCCTGACACCCGCCCTTCTGCGAGTGGCAGGCTGGGCTCACCACCTCAGGGCTGGAACTCCCAGTGCCGCCCTCACCGCTCTCCTTTCCCTCTGCAGCCCTGGGGACAAACAGCTTGCTAGGGTGTGAGTGAGTCACCTCTTAGGGGAGGCCCCTCCAGCCTGTCTTTCCTGGCAGGCTGCTCCCTGTGACCATCCACTTCTGTCAACCCTTTCTCTTGTCCGTCCCGATCTTACTCGTCCATTTATACTTGTTCATTGTCTCCTTTGAACCTTGCTTTCTGAGGCAGTTTCCAATCCCACCGCCAGCCTGGAGCCCTCCATGCTTGCTGTTCTCTTCCAGTTCTCTTTCTTTCCCTCCCCAGCTCGAGGCTTTGTGTTCCAGCCCACCCCTCCCTGCAGGCTCTGCAGCCCTCGGCCAGTACCCGGAGCTCTCCAGTCCAGCAGCCTCTGCTCTTACTAATCTCTTTTCCCAACGCTGTCTTCGTAGCCAGCCAGGTCTGCACGGGCGAAGGGAAGAAGGTTGGCAATTGCCTAATGAGTCTGCACAATGCAGACAGCCAATTAAAATATCCTTGACACGGAGGTTCCCCTTCGCTCTGTTGAAAGCTGAGCTCCAATGAGGTCTGCCCTTCACAAAATCTGTCACACCACCTAGACTATTGGGGTGACAAAAACTGATGTTTATCTCACTAGCAAGTGAGAGTTTCAGCAACCTCT
>RJWJ010045628.1:0-11679 GCA_004363605.1 Indri indri
GATGGGACACGACCGTATGGGCTGGGACTACAGAAGGGTAGTTGGCGAGGACGAGGAGAGGCAGGTACCACGGGTGTTAGCCAAGGTGGGTGCTACAGAGATGCGTGAGACCCAGTCCTCGTGCTCAAGGGGAACGCCATCTAGACAGGGGCGACCAACCTGTCTCTTTGGGGTAACCTGGAGAGTCCCTGCAGGTCCCAGCTAGCCAAGTGGTCTATGGGCCCAACAGCACTGCCATGGTCACCGCGGCAACACCAGACACCACCTGGTGGAGGCCTGCTCTGGGACAGTTGTGTTGCACACTAGTCCCCGGGCTGTGGAACGGTCTTGCAGTGTACATGGAGTTCAATGTGTGTACTGGGGGAGTCTAGGGGCCATGCTGACCTGGGTTCGAATTCCCCACACTTCCTGGCTGTGTGACACGGGACAAGTCTCCACCTGTCTCAGGTGACACTTCCCCATATGCCGACTCTCCCCAGTTGTGGTAGGGATTCCGGGAGCTCCTCCATGCAAAGTGGACCTGTGCTGATGGACGTGCTAATTGTTGTTATTGTTATTATTATATAACGGAGGGAATTGGAAGTTCAGAGAGGTTAAGTGACTTGTCCAAGGTCACCCATCTAAGAAGTGGCAGCTCCGACTCCATCTCAGGCAGTTTGACACTGAAGACCGTTGCCACTAATCACACTGCTGCTCACACAGTCTGAGTGAGACTGGGCTCAGGAAAGGTCGCTGACTAGTCCTAGGCCACCTGCTACTGAGCTGGGGACTTGGAACTAAGCCTGGGATGGAGAGACCCTACTCCCCTGCTTTGTCTTTTCTTTTCTTTTTTGTTTTTTTTTTTTTGAGACAGAGTCTTGCTCTGTTGCCCAGGCTAGAGTGCCGTGGTGTCATCCTAGCTCACAGCAACCTCCAACTCCTGGGCTCAAGCGATCCTCCTGCCTCAGCCTCCCAGTAGCTGGGACTACAGGCGCCACCACCACGCCCGGCTAATTTTTGTATTTTTAGTAGAGAGTGGGTTCATTCTTGCTCAGGCTGGTCTCGAACTCCTGACCTCGAGCGATCCTCCTGCCTTGGCCTAGGATTGCAGGTGTGAGCCACCTCAGCTGGCCTCTGCTTGTTATTCTATCTCATCCTAACCGGCTTCTCAGGAGATGGGGCGGCATGTGGGCCCCGGGATGGCTCCGCAGTGCCTTTGTGAGCAGGGAGAGGGGACTCATTTATTCTGGGCTCTCTGCCTGCTCGTGAGTTTTGGCTTCCAAGCCAGAATCACAGGAACGTTAGCATTCAGACGAGTGCCCCTTAGAGGTGTGTCTCTCACAGGAATGTCCCTCAGAGGTGTGGGGAGGGCGCCCTGAGCTCCAGAGGACGCAGGCTTGGGCACCAGCTCCCTACTCATTGTGCGACCCTGTACAGGTCACCTCTCTTGATTTTCTCATCTGCAAATTGGGGATGATGATTGCCTTGAGTGTCTCATGGGATAGAAGTGAGGTTCAAATTGGTGATGTAAGGACAAATTCTTTGAAGATGAGAGCACCTTGTCATCAAGTTCTCAGGAAGATGTCCCTTACCTGGAGAGGAAATCTGGATTCCATCCCACGAGTCTGTCTTCTTCCCGGTCATGCCCTGAGCCCAGACCCCTCAGGCAGCGGCATAGCAGAGCCCTCTGCCCCTTGCTGTCTTCCTGAGCACCACGTTCCCTGCCAGCCTCTGAGCCCGCCCCGCCAAGTCCCCAGCTATGAGGTCGTGTGCTAAGGGCGCAGCCCTGTCTGGGGACAGAAGCTCTGACTCGATGGGCAAGTGGAGAGCTGCCTTTTCTCCCTGTGCCCCTTGGCACTGGGAAGGCGCTTGCACTAGTAGGAGAGGTGCCCGGATGCTTGTCTGGGAGAATAATCAGCTTGCGGACGCCAGGGTGAGACGGGCTGTCTCAGGACCCCCTTTGGGACCTGCAGGGCATGGCAGCCGAGAGGCAGGCCTGGGGGAGGAGGCTGGGCCTCCCTTCCCTCCCTTCCTTGCCGCAGCCAGCGGCTGAGGGCAGAGCTTGCTTAGTGCTGACAGCAGACACCCCAGCCTTCATTCTGGGCGGTGGAGGAGCCCGGCGAAGCTGGCCGAGTGCTTGGGTTTGGAACACGTCCTTTGCCGTACGCGGCCACCCTGCCGCCTTTGGAAGGATCCAGCTGGGACCTCTGGAAGCTGACAGGCATCTCAGCCATGTCAGTGCATGTGGAGATTTTTTTCCCTTTTCTGTTTATTTAGGTTTGCCTTTTCCGGTATAAGCTGCCGAGGCTTTCCCTAATGCCTCTCTTCTTTCTCTTTCTTCTTTTAACCCAGAAGGAGGGGTTGGGAACCCATGGTAGCTGTGGAGTAGAGGGGAGGAAGCCGGATTTTTGTGAGCACCTGCTATGTGCCAGGTCCAGACAAAATCTTATCAGTTCCAGCAAAATGATGAGAAAGAATCATTGTCTTGGAATCTGAAAGCATTAGCCCTGGAGGGAAACGTAGCAGCCATCTGGCTTAATTTTCATTTCCTGGTAAGGAAGTGACTTGCCTGAAGTCCTAGAGCTTTCTAGTTTTTGCTTTTCCTTGCTAGGAAAGCAATTATCCTATAATGATCCTTCTTGATGGGCAGAAATGTTTTATGATGCACCTGCCTCCCTCGCCAGTAGGATAAGTCTCCCTAGACTTGTGGCCCACTGGGGCCCCAGGGCCAGCTGCCTCATTTTACACCAGCCCGTGGGGAACCTGTCCTTGCCATACCCATCTTTCCCGCTCCTTCATGTTGCGCCCACTGCCCCGAATTCTAGGACTTGTCACTGCCAGTTTCTCTCCTGCTGCCTCTGGGCACCTCACCCCCCAACCCCCCAGGGCTCAAGGGGTCACCAGGATAGGTGGTCATCCAATCCCTGATGAAGTGCCTGCAGGGGAGGTTGGGGGAACCCCTCCAGGTAAGGGGGTTGAGTTGTGTCCTCGCCCCAAATTCATCTATTGAAGTCCTAAGCGCCATCCCCCTGCCTCCTGACCCTGTGCCTCAGAATGTGACCATATTTGGAGACAGGGTCTTAGAGGACAGGGCCTGGAACAGATGCTTCCTTGCGGCCCCAGAAGGAACCGACATTGCCGACACCTTGATCTCGGACTTCTAGCCTCCAGAACTGTAAGACAACACATTCTGTCACTTAGGCCACCCAGAGTGTGGCAGTTTGTCATGGCAGCATTTGTCAACTAACATACCCGGGCTCTTCTGCCGTCCCTTGGCACAGGAGGGGGAGTTCTGAGGCCAGGCAGGCTGGGAGCTCCTGGGCAGCCCCCGACAGAGACATCTGGGCAGCAGGAGGGCTGATGTGGCTTCTCAAAGTCCCTGCCACAAAAGCCTGGGCCCATCCAAGGGTCTGCTGGGAGTGAGGCTAACTTAACGCCAGGACAGCTGGGCTCCGTCACTGCTTGCTCTTCCCGCGTGGAATCTTGTGCATGTTCCTTCACCCCTCTGGGTTGCAGCTTCCTCGTCTGTGGGGTGGAGAGGATGACGCTGGTGTCCCTTACTTGCCAGGCTGTGGCGTGGATTAAATGATTAAATTGTGGGTGTGCTGTGTAGGCCGCGGAGCAGCCCCCATGATAGACGGTCACGCAGGTGACGGCGCTTTCTCTCCCCCGAGGGGATGTTGGTGCCTACCCTGCTGGCCCCACTCTGAGTTTGAGGAAGAACCAAGGCTTTTCTGGAAATGTGGGAGCTGCCATCACTGTGCGGGTTCAGGGTCTCCCGCACAGAGGCTGTAAGGAGAAACTCCAAGCCCAGCAGCCTTCGGGTGAGCGTCAAAGCATTTGCACGTCCGAGTCCACGGTCCCCAGGTCTGGCTTCAGTTTCTCTAAATGAAAAATGCAATCACAGGTTTTAAGGAAAAACTAGAAAATACAGATAAACAAAAGAATAAAAAAACTGCTCATTCCAGCACTGTCAACACTGAATGGATACACTTCCAGCCTCTTTGCTTTGTGTGTTTGTGTGTGTATCTTCACAAAAATGAAATCCTGTTGGACAGAATGTTTTATCACCTGTTTTTAGGTCAATGATGCCTCACAAACATCTTCCCACATTGACCTCAATTCATGTCCACCGCCATTTTTTAGTTAGGACCAACCAGAAAGTTCTGACGGGCAGTTCTAGAGATCCCTGGATGTGTGAGGAAGAGGAGGGTTCCTGGGCAGTGGCTTCTCCTCTCTGCCCAGGGTTAGCTCTCAGGCGTGTGGTCCCCTGTGTCTCACAGGGGTAGGTGAGGTTCCGGGGAGGCCAGGAGTCCTGCGTCGGCTCTGCCATTTGGGCTGCGAGTGGGGAAGCAATGGCGGTGGGCGAGCCCCTTCCCCCTGCCAGCCCCGTCGGGGATTCACGGCCGTCGTGACTCAAGCACTTTGTGAACACGCAGCTGCACGAGGGCAGGCCCATGGGGGAACTGAGCATGTTTTGTGGGTTGGTTTTGCAGGGGGGGATCCAACGTCCTGAGAGGCAGGAGGCACCATGAACGAATGCGGGTCCGTCCTGGAGGAGGAAGAGAGTTTGAGAAAGAACAATCCTAGTTTAGTTTGGAGAAATGATTTGGGTGCTGAGAGCAGACTCTTGGGAAATAAACAGGTGAGTCAGCTCAGTTCGGAGGGAGGGAAGAAAAAGATCGATCTTCTTTTTGGGAAGCAGAAGCAAAGGTTCCCAGTGCGTGCTAACGGGGATGAAGGTGATGATGGTGGGTAACACACAGCGTTTGTTTATTATTAATCCTGTGTATCGCACACCGACCAGGCGCGTCGCAAATACCAGCTCAGTGACTCCTCAGCACAGCTCCGTGAAGTAAATACGGTTATTATTTCTGTGTTTTAGATGAGGACACCGAGCCACGGGAAGGTTAAGGACCTGGCCCCAGGTCACACGATTGGTTGAGTGGGAGAGCCGGGATCTGAGCCCCGAGACCGAGCACACCTGGGCCAGGTAGGGGAGGCTGGAGCGTGAGAGCCCCCCAGACAGATGGAACCGGAAGACGTGAGTGTTGCATCTATTCGTCACTGTCTATCTGGAGACAGCTCGCAGTGAGCAAGTGGTCTCCCTGTTTCCCTGACACTCAGGGAGACCTGCAGGGAGGCATCTGGGTTTGTGACAGCTCGGGAAGGAGCCAGGGAGGAGGAGGCCGCGTCCGGCTTCCAGATCCCCTGGGAGGTGACCGGCCGGAGGGAGCTGTCTGCTTCCCACGAGGCCGACTCAGGCCGTTCTTGGCCATCAGCCTCACTGTGTGGAACTGAGGTTGGTGAGACTGTCCCTTGTGGATTGAGACGGATCCCGGGGCCCAGAGAGGGCCTGCTGCAGGCGTGACCGGGGTTGGTGTCTCGCTGTCTCTCGCTGCACCCAGGAGTCCCAGCCCTCCTCGCCCCTTTCTCTTCCCTTTCTCATCGCCCCCGACGAGGAAGTGCCGTCTGACTCTCTCCACGCCTCTGCCACCCCTCTGTCACTGTCCCCACCCCAGCCGTCCCTGCGCGGAGTCTGCCTCTTACCCCTGCCGGCCCCTGCTTGGGAACTGTCCCTTCTTGTGTGTGGGTGTACACACACGCACACACAGACGTACACGCTTATGCACACATAACATGCCCACGCACACATAACACGCCCATGCCCACCCCCACACACATACACACATAACACACATACACCCACGCACACACACACAACACATGCATACATACATACAACACATTTACACGTACACACACATACACACATTCCACACACACATGTACACACACATACACACAAACACACATAACACACAGACACACACACACACACACTTGTAAGACTGATGTACTTTATGGCTTAATGTATGTTGTTTAAAGAAATTTACTTTGGAAAATTTTAAACATACAGGAAATGAGAGAGAAGAGCATAGCGACTCTCCACGTACTCATCTCTCAGCATCTACGATGATCAACATTTGGCCAATTTTGCTTATCTGTCTCCTCCATGCATTATAACGACCGGTCACAATTCCCTGCATTCCATCAGTGCTTTCGGAACACATCTCACTTCATCCTTACCGCAATCCTGTTGAATTGAGCAGAGTGGTTATCATTATTGTCATTTTATAAAGAGAAAACCAAGTCTCAGAGAGGTTAAGGAACTTTTCCAAGGTCACGCAGCAAGCGGGTGGTAGAGCCAGACAGCCCAAGCCTTCTGGTTGCTAATAGGCACCCTCTCATCATGCTATTCCAATAGCATTTTAGGGTGCAGGCGGGGTGCGTGTGTGTGTGTGCGCACAGCTCAGTTGGGCGTCCCTGGAACTCTCAGCCGACCAGGTTAGGTTTTCCTCTTAATCCCTTCGCTTACCCTGCCCTGCTGCCCTGACGGTTGGAGGGGCCCAGGCAGAGGCAGGCAAATTAAGTTCTCCCAGGTTTTTCACCGGTGGCTTCCTTGGATCGTGGCTGCAGGATGTTTATAAAACTCTGAATCAATTTGAGGCACAGAGATTTTCAATCAGGGAAGCAGATTGCGCTGATAGGGTCAAAAGGCCTGTCGCCAGCGAGGATCACAGCATCTGACATATTAATTTGAGCTGTCAGAACCAATATGTGTAACGGAGGCCTTGCTCCTGCAAAGGAGTCGGAAAAGAAAAAGGCGGGTGGAATCCCACCCGACCAGGGACTAACATTTCACAGATTCCTGCGGAACCAGTCCCACCAGCGTGTGGCCAGTACCCCTGGGGGCGCAGGAGAGGGTGAGGGGACTGGAGCCTTCTCCGCGGGGTGCTGGATGTGGCAGCCAGGGGCCCTGTCGCCCAGCAAGTAAACTTTACACAAACGCCCATGTCGCCCCCACACCGTGTGGGCTCTGAAGCCCTCTTGCCGGCAAAGGAGGCAGATCTGAGCCGTGCCAGGAAGTACATTTGTTACTGAGAACCTTTGATATTTAGCGTGTGAAATGTCTACGCTGGAGCCAGGCTTCTGGGAGGAAGTCCCCGTGGAGCCTGTCTCGTTGAGGTCACACACGGCGTGCCCCACCCTTAGCGCCCAGGCACCTTTCCTGTCCTGCCTCTGCCAGCTCTCCCTGTGGTCCCTGTCCCCACGCTCGCTGCCCCGAATTCCTTTTAGACTGCTTGGGACAAGCGTGCTGCTCCTCTACGACCCCATAACCTCCCTTGCTGAGGTCTGGATACGGGGGCTCTTACATGAACCCGAGTGAGCATAGAACATGCCAGGTCTGTGGGCGCTGGGCGCGCGGAATGAACACCGTGCACCCGCGAGCTCTCCGTCTCGGTGGGCTCCACACGGAAAGCAGGGTGGACCCGGGACAGCTCAGAAGGACCCGCCCACCCTTATACCAAGTGACCATGAAAATACTTGAACACACGTCACGTCGTGGCCAAGACACAGGAGAGGCTCAGGGGGTGTTGGTTGTATTCCCGGGAGCCCCCGGGTGCCCTGGGCCATGATGTTAGTGACCACAAGGTCCAAATCCTCATTTCTCAGACGCAGACACTGAGGCCTGGAAGGGGGAATGGCTGGTCCACAGAACACAGCTAGTGAGAGTCAAGTCTGGGACCAGAACCCCATCTTCTGACGCTCGTTCTAACATCCTTCCCGTCCTTCCAGGGAGAAGGACTAAGATCCGTGCCGGGACCCTAAGTTCCCAGCTAGTCTTCCTAGAGTGGACGGCATGGTGCAGGCTGACGGCTGGGCAGGGAGCAGGTTGTGACCTCGCAGTTTGAGGGTGTCAATGGGGGAGGAGAGGGGGCTCCGGGCAGACCTAAGGAGGGACTGCTTGCCTGGAAGGGTGTGCTTGTGTGTGTGTGTGTGTGTGTGTGTGTGTGTATGTGTGTGGCCAAGGATGACTCTCTGGAGGAAGTTCCTTTTCATCTGCGTCTGACTGGTGACTAGGAATCGGGCAAAGGTTAGGGCTGGGTGGGAGGGAGAGCGCCCCTCCCTGGCAGAGGGGCCACAGGAGGGGTAAGCTGGAGCATGTGCAGCCCCTGGATGACATTCAAGGTGGCTACAGGAAGACCCCATTTGGGGCGTGAGCAGAGAATGCGGAGGGATGGAAGAGACCTGGCGTAGATTCCACACCATCTTCTATGGCTCCCTAAGGTGTCTGGACTTGACCTTGAGGTCAACAGGGAGACTTTGCCGGGTTTTCTGCTGGTTCTCTGGCTTCCAGATGCTAAGGGCTCTCTCCTCCGGTCCACCGGCCCTGAAGCCCTGGCATCAGCTTCACGAAAGTTCTCTTAAGTGAGCGTTTACCCTGTGCCTGGCTCTGGGCTAAAGGGAGCGTTTAACGCAGAGGAGCTCATTTAATGTCCATAACAACCCAATAAAGTGTCCAGCATTATTACTCACATTTACAGATGTCAATAGCTGACATTTCTTTAGCACTATGTGCCAGGCACCGTTCTAAGGACTTCATGGATATCAACTAACTTATGCCTCATGAAAACCCTGTGTAGCAGGGACTGTTATCATCCCCATGTTGTAAACTAGGAGACTGAGGCACAAGAAAGATAAATAACTTGTCTGAAGTCACGCCAGCCACTAGCAGAGCTGGGATTCACCCCTGGTCAATTCGACTTCAGAGCGGCTCTCAGCCACGGCTCTGATGGCTCAGACCATGGGGGCCGCCTCCTTCCTTTTCTCTGAGCCCCATAATACAAGGAAAACAAAAGAAAATGCAAAATGTAAAGGAAAATAAAATATTTTCCCCTTATTGTTAAATTCCTTTCCTTCCTCCAAATGAACAGGAAGGAAACAACCCTCCCAAACCCAAGATGGAAACCTCCTTGTCCAGGAAAGAGGGGATGGGATGGTGGGAAGAAGCTGGAACATCGCACAGTGGTGGGGCGGGCTCTGAAGGGCGTGGTTGGCAGAATTCTAAGAAAGCTCCCATGACCTTCACCCTCTGTGTTACCCTTGTGACCATGTCATGGTATGTGGCAGAAGAGTCTGCAATGTAATTAAGGTTATCAATAAGATGACCATAAAATTGGGAAATTATTTAGGTGGGCCTAACCTGATCATGTGAGCCCCTGAAAAGTGGAGTATTTCCTCCAGCTGGTGGCAGAAAGGGACATCAGAGAGGCTTGAATGTGTGAGAAGGTTCTCTGTTGTTGAGACGGAGGTGGCCCAGGGGCCAGGACCTGAGAGCTGTCCCTGGCCAGCAGCCAGGAAGGAAACAGGGACTTCAGTCCTACAACCACAAGGAACTCAATTCTGCCAGTAACAGGAATGAGCCTGGAAGAGGATCCGAGCTCCAGATGAGAACGCAGCCAGCCAACGCCTTGGTTTCAGACTTGGGACACCTGGAGCAGGAAGCCCGGCCAACCATTCCTGACTTCTGACCTACAGGATGGTGAGAAGATGATCAGTGGGTATTGTCTGGAGCTGCTAAATTTGTAGTGGTTTCTTGCACTTAGAAAATGAACGCAGATTTTGTTACCTGGAAGTGGGGTGCTGCTGTAACAAAACTTAAAACATGGGGGAGGGTTTGGGACCAGGCAGTGAAAGGATTTTGAGAACATAAGAGAAAGAGCCTAGATTGTCTCACACAGGCCGTCAGCAACATGGACTTCAAGAGCTGCTGGCGAAGGCTCAGAAGGAAGTCAGGAACATTAGAGAGAAATTCTCAGTCGCCTTGGAGAAAGCCTCAGTCACTGGGGACAGACTGTTGGTAGAAATCTGCTTCCAGTGAGGGCTCATGGGGAACATGTTATTAAATGCATTGGAATACGGGTTGCCAAATGGTGACTTTCCAATTTTATCACCCCTTCTGTACTTGCAGTTGAAATTCTTCTATAAATAAGTGCTTTCACCCGACTCAGTGGCGCACGCCTGTGGTCCTAGCTACTAGGGAGGCTGAGGCTGGAGGATTGCTTGAGCCCAGGAGTTCTGGGCTGTAGTGCGCTATGCCGATCGGGTGTCTGCACTGAGTTCAACCTCAATATGGTGACCTTCTGGGAACGGGGGACCACCAGGTTGCCTAAGGAGGGGTGAACTGACCCAGGTAGGAAATAGAGCAGGTCAAAACTCCCGTGCAGATCAGTAGTGGAATCTCGCCTGTGAAAAGCCACTGCCCTCCAGCCTGGGCAACATAGTGAGACCCCATCTCATCAATAGCTTGACATACAGTTCACATAGGAAAGGCAGTGTGAAGAATGTTTGGTTCTTTCCCCTTATTTATCAATTTTCAAAAAATTTTATACCATTACACCAATCAAATTTGTCAGTCATACCTCCAAAGAGTTGGAAAAAAATTGAAAACAAAACAAACCAAAACAAAGCTGCCAAGGCCCAGCAAATGGATAGGTCACAGGGCGGTGGAGCAAATCCTTGAACCCAGGCTCCTGGTGGTTCAGCCTCTGGTCTTAACCGCCACATCCCACCCCTCCCAGACAGAAGGAAAATGGTCATGAGATAACGTTAAGTGAATAATGCAGAATTTAAAAATACCACTCTACAAATCTATGGTTCTATTTATGGGTGCATAGAAAAAGACGGAAGGAAATTCACCACAATTTTTACAGTGGTTACCCCTGAAAACTTTAAAAACAAAAACCAGAACACTGAGTTCCCTTATTTCTGGTCCTCTTAGAGGCTGCTGGAGCCCAGGAAAGGATTGAATCCCTTTCGTGTGACCACGAGGGGCAAGTTTCTTGTTTATAAAAGTCCCTGTAGTCTTATTCTTGACGCCGGCAAATGTCACTTGGGGGACCTTGGAAGTGTCCTTTTCTAAGGAGAGAGGGGACGTATCACCGTCCCTCACTTCCAGGTGTCCTAAATACCGCGCATGGTACAGTATGGCAGGGTGTGGTGGGAAGGAATACATACTCACATCTGCTCAGCTCCTTCTTAGCTGTGTGACCCTGGACAAGTTGCTTAACCTCTTCGTGCCTCAGTTTACTCATCTCTGAGGTGGGGAGAGTTATAGTACTGACCTTACAGGGTTCCAGAAGGTTAAATGAGTTGAGTCAATGTAATAAGATGCTGGGCACAAGAAGTACTCAACCCATGTTAGTTTTTCTTATTCGAGAAAGCCTGAAAGAGTCATCGGGTCAGCACAGTTTTGTCGTTTCAAGAATTTAAGGGAGAGTCTTTCCCCAGGTGCTACGAGGATCGCAGTCAAGCCCAGTTTCTGCCTCCTTGACGCATGCGTTTCTGCATCCAATTTACCTTGGCGCAAAGGATAATTCATGGCTATGTTCACATCCTGGTCTTCCCCATAAATCTTCCCTCCCCGCGCACGTGGTGACAGCTGCGCGGGTCTCCTGGAGTTTCCTCTCTGAGTTTCCCAATAATTTCGTCTACACGGAGGAAGACCTTGGGGTGCCTGCCTTTCCCTGCAGCCATCCTTCTTTGGGGAAGGGCAGGCTGGCGTAAAGGATGGGTGGCGGTGGGGGCCGGTGCTGGAGAAGAGGGAACTGGGAGAAAGACCATCCTAGCAGAACGTGACCTTGAGATCCAGGTTGGGGGCTTTGGCAGCAGCCTGGCGTCGAAGTGCCCACACCTGGAGTGCCCTCCCTGGAAGTCAGGGGAAGGCAGCCTTCCTTACAGGTACGGAATGAAACGGGCTTGGCCCTGGGGAGGAGCGGAGCGATGGTTTGTGAAGCCGGTTTCTGGGTTGGATCTGCTCGAGTACCACCTTCTCCTCTTTAGCCAAGCGCTCGC
>RJWJ010045629.1:0-11691 GCA_004363605.1 Indri indri
AGACGGGCGGATAGTTTGAGCTCAGGAGTTCAAGACCAGCCTGAGCAAGAGCGAGACCCCGTCTCTACTAAAAAAAAAAAAAAAAAAAAATAGAAAGAAATGAACTGGACAACTGAAAATACATACAGAAAAATTAGCCAGGCATGGTGGTGCATGCCTGTAGTCCCAGCTACTCGGGAGGCTGAGGCAGTAGGATCGCTTGAGCCCAGGAGTTTAAGGTTGCTGTGAGCTGATGCCATGGCACTCTAGCCGGGGCAACAGAGTGACACTCTGTTTCAAATAATAATAATAATAATAATCATCATCATCATCATCATCATCCACCATGACCCAATGGGTTTCATCCCAGGGATGCAAGGATGGTCCAACATATGTAAATCCATAAATGTGATTCACCACATAAACAGAAGCAAAAACAAAGATTATATTATCATCTTCAATAGATGCAGAAAAAGCATTCAATAAAATTCAGGACACTTTTATTATAAAAACTCTTAACAAAATAGGCATAGAGGGAATATACTTCAAAATTATAAAAGCCATACACCACAAACCCACAGCAAACATAATACTGAATGGGGAAAAATTGAAAACATTCCCACTCAGAACTGCAACAAAATGAGGATGCCCACTGTTACTTCTATTCAACATAATTCTGGAAGTCCTAGCCAGAGTAATCAGGCAAAAGAAGGAAATTAAGTGTATCCAAATGGGGAAAGAGGAGGTCAAACTGTTTCTCTTTGCTGATGATATGATCTTATATCTAGAAAACTCTGAAGATTCTGCCAAGAGACTCCCAAAATTGATAAATAAATTCAGCAAAATCTCAGGCTACAAAATCAATGTACACAAATCAGTAGCATTCCTGTACTCCAACAACAGTCAAGCTGATAATCAAAGCAAAGACTTCATACCTTTCACAATAGTTTCAAAGAAAACAAAATACATAGGAATATATTAAACCAAGGAGGTTAAAGATCTCTACAAAGAGAACCATTAGTCACTGAGAAAGGAAATTGCAGATGATATAAACAAATGGAAAAATACATCATGCTCATGGATCACCAGAATCAACATTATTAAAATATCCATTGAGTTTTTACCAAGTGCCTGGCACTCTGTTAGGAATGGGAAATAGAAGATTAAACAAGACAGGAATCTAGCTTCAAGCACCTGTTGTTAATGATGTCAAAGTTTTCACTGCTACTGCCATTCCCAGAGTGTTCTTACAATCTGACTTGCAAATCTACTTCTTTATCCTTTCTGTCTTGATGTCCCATATGGATTCATAATCTTCTACATAACTTTCCAGATAATCACAGCCAATTAATTACATTTTTAAAGTAATGATACATCTATTTGCTATTTTCAATTTCACTTAGGTGTCAAATTAGGGCAATTCTTTTTTTCTGCATTATTTCAACAATTCCTCTCTAGAGAGTCAGCAACACCTACATAGCCTTTTTAAAATTTGTTACAAAAGTGACTCAAAATCATTATTCAAACATAGCACACTGTTCTTTGTGCAAGAGTAGTTTTGATTTCTCAGAAGTAAATGGATAGAAATAGAGATGGGGTTAATTATTCTCTGAAGATTTTTCTACTTTGACAACAACTATTTTCTTCTCTCTTCAATACAGATGACATAAAAAATTATCCTCACATTCTTACATTTATTATCATTTTTGCATTGGAAAACTTCCCAGAAAATCAAAAGAAGTATACTCTGGCAATTAATTGGAACAGAACAAAAGGGATGCATTTATTTTGGTAATGTAATTACTTATCATTTATTTATAAGATGAGCCTGAACCTAAATCTACAAAAGAATGATGATCTTTTTTTTTGTAGAGGGAAAATACAATCTATTTGAAATCAATACAATATTCAGAAATTTATGGTAGACAATAATGTACTGAATAAACTACATTTTCACCACCCCTCTATGAGTTCATAAGTTCATCACTGAGGGTCTCCTCTTATCTCATATCTTCTCTTCTCCCCTTTTCCTCTTTCTCCTATTTTCTTTTTCTAATCCTTAAAAACTCTAAGAAAAAAGGTCTGAAATTCTCCAGTTGCCTCTGAGTTTTGGCACCTTTACCTGATGGACAGGTCCTGTACCCTGCTGCAGCGTCTGCATGACCAGATCATAGCACTGAGGGATTCTGAACCAATCTGTTAACTATAATATTATCTGTGAAATATTTTTCATTCGTAGATCATTACTATCCAGAAATTTTCCCTATAAAGCATTTCTATTCTGTCTTTATGAGTAAACAGGGATAAATTTCCAACAATACACACGTGGGCTTCAGGTCAGCAATCCCATGGAGAAAATTCAATGTGAAAGTCTTATAGAAATTCCTTTTATCATACGCTTTCTCCAAATAGCTAAATCCCCAGGAAAAGACCAACCCAGCAACAAATGCACCTTTTTACTTTAACCCAAAAATTCTTTAGAGGAGAGATTAAACCAAGCAGGAGAAGAAAAAGGGAAAAGAGAATATTAAAGGGAGAGGGAGCTGTCTCTGAGAAATTGCTGTCTCAATATGGCTTTCACACAGATGTGACCTGGGTATACATAGCCTGTATTGGCAGTAGATGTGCAAGCCTTGAAATGTGTTTTGAGGCAGACTCAAATGAGTTTCTTTTGTAATTTTTCTCCAGGTCAATGACTAGGAATTATCAGTGTTATCAGGTTTATGGCAAGTTACACAAAGCCTTATGAGAATTTGTTATACAGACTGAAATACACTGCACACGTAAGAATTAACAGACACATTTTAAAGCAACTGTGCTTATTATGTTTAAAGCATTAAATGATAAGCTGGAATGCATTATAGGAAATAGAAAACTATAAAAAGTAACATAACTGAATTGAAAAGGAACAAAACACATCTTCTAGAAGTTCAGAATAAAATAACTAAAATTAAAAGCCTTAAAAGTCATATCTGGGAGTGGATTGAGAAAGCAGATTGGACGTGAAGTAGAAAGAATCAATGAAATAGAATATTATATTAATTTACCCAGAATACAGCACAAAGAAAAAAAAATTATTGAAAGTATATAAAATAAAATAAAAGACAAGGGTATTATAGAAGGAGAATCTAGTATATGTTTAATATAAGTTTTAGAGGAAAAATATAGGGCTGAACAATTTTTGAGGTGATGAGAACTGAGGACTTGTAAGTATTAATGAATGGCATCAAGCTGGAATAAATATTTAAAATACTCCTTTTAAGAATGCTCTTTAATGCAACCTTCATCCCATTTTCAGAACTTTTTACTTTCATAATATCCTAAGGTTACTATTAACACAGTGCTTATTTCAATTTTTTAAAATAATAGTCTATTTACTTTTCTCTCTTTTCTGCTTAGATTTTGAAATTATTTCTATTTCTCTAAACTCAGGTCATCAACAAGCATTAAGTTAATAATTGTTGATTGAATTGATGAACTTCCTCTTGGGGCATAGAGCTCTTATATACCACAATGGGAGTATATTCAATACATTTATTATGTTTATTATGTTGGCTTTTATGAGGAATCTCCTCTTACTTTTTCAGAACCAAAACCTCTGGTAGTGTTTGCTTGCTTAATAGTTCCCCTTCTTAATTCATAAATTCATTCAAAATTATTTACTGGATGCCTACTATATGTAATTTATTGTTCTAGATAAGGAATCTATATTCATGACCAAAGGGGACAGCACCCCCTATGTAAATAAAAATCTGATGCAGTGTAGCAGATAATAAAAATGTACTTTAAGTGAACAAATAAGATGATTTCAGAGAATAATGATCTCTGTGAAGGAAACAAGCAGGGTGATGTGATATTGGAGGCAATGGTTACGCTAAAAGGAAAGGCCATTTGGTAAGTCCATAGCATATGTTAAAGAAAGAGACAGAGAAAGAACAGAGGATTTTCCTTTTATCATTTACACAGCAAATGGCCACTATAATAGGCCGTGAAAGGATGCAGCTCTGATATCGGCAATCTCTATGGGAAATGTTTGTAGGTTTATATAATAAACATGGAAAGTCTCAAAATATCAAACACTCAATATATTTACTCTCTTATGTTAAAAGAAGTCTTCAGATTTATTTGAGAACTTTGTTGTTTAGTTAAGGAAACAGGATTAAAAAATGAGAAGCTTGTCACCAATAGAGAGCAGTAAAGATATAGATTTAGTAGTCAGTGATCTGTGAGCTAATTATGTATGTGCCTTACTCCTCTTGTCTTTATCCTAGCTATCTTCATTTTTATTCAGGAATTAGATTCTGCTTCCTTTAATGTCAGTTTTGCCATGATTCAGAGAAATGAGGGTGAAACACTTCCATTTGTGATCACTCTGCTGAAAACAGAACACATCAACATGTTACGTTTTCATTAGATTCCTGTGTGCCCGAGGTTCCAATTTTTGAAAGGTACAACAGAATTAGGCAGACTTGTTCTTTCTTATTAATGTTTTGCTTTGTTTTTTTTTCCCAGAAGAGAAGATTGTCAAGTCTGGAATGCTTCAGGAATGCTGGTTCAATTCTAGAAGATCAAGGGCTTTTGATTTTCCTTATTTTCACATTTTAGTAGTGGGTGAGGAAATAGTCATTTACTTCTAACACATTTTTCCTAGTAGTTGACAGCTTTGGTAAATACTTTGATAAAAAACAAATGTTTGGTATGAAGAAGATTTGTAAATTTGTATAAATTGTGACTTTAAAGTGATCCTTGAATTTTAAGCAATCAATGTTCTCCCTGTCTCCCATTATAAAGTGAAATGAGGATGATTCATTTGAATAGAATCTTGGTAAGCTATAGAAAAAAAAAATGAGGCTTTCATTGATGTAGAACATCATAAAAAGTTGCAATGTATTGTTAAAAATATTTTTTCACATTGAGAGGAAAATTTAGATGACATTCTATGTACACTGCTTGTCATAATTGTATTTAATATTAAAGTGGTAGAAAGAGGATTGCCTGTAATTCTTAGATTTCCAATCTACTCTAGCTCAATTCTGTTTGAATAGAGGACACCTATTTGAAAAGCAAATGTAATATGCCTTAAACCAAGTTATTTGCATTTCTAGAGTATGAAAATTACAGCACTATGCCAATACTTTTGACAGAACACTTGAGCAAAGTAGAGCTAGTAATTTCATTTATACAAAAACTTTAAAGCACTTTCCATACTTTTTTATTTAATAGAAAAATGGAGGCACCTTGAATAAAAGAAAAAATAATTGCAGATGAGAAAATGATATTAGTAAGAATGAAATAGCAGGGAATAAATTAAATGCATATAAACACACACAACCTTTTCTAAATTGCAGTAAGACTAATTCTTGATGAAGGTTGGAGGACTTAGACATTCCAGACTTTCAAAACATAATTCATTCCTTTCAGAAATGGTATAAATTGGTGCATCTGCTCAGTCACTGCAAAATTTTCAAAGTTTAAAATTAGACCATTCTCCTTGGAGAAATGGCTGATTTTAGGGCTGAAGGAGGAGATATGCAAGATGAGTATGAAGTATCTTATAGTGCCAGGAAGGAAGGAAGGAAGGCAGGAAGGAAGGAAGGAAGGAAGGAAGGAAGGAAGGAAGGAAGGAAAGGAAAGGAAAGATAGATGAGAGAGAAAGAGAAGGAAAGAAAAGGAAAAGAAAGAAATAATGAAGAAATGACAAACCATGTCAAAAGGACACAGGAGCAAATAGTAAGAGCTGCCAATGAACAAAGCTTGGACAATTTGAGCAAAGAAAATAAATAACATAGTATTGGATAATAATCCCAAATAGATAATAAATATTCATGAGTTATCATATATATGTGATAGAATAAAAAAATGTAGGAGAATGGAAAAATCTGCTGTGCAGAAGAATTCCAAATAATTTTGTAGATACTCTGTCCTTAAGGAAGTGGGACATAGTTATTACTCTGCAAGCATGGGCTGCCCGTATTAGATTCCTTCCAAAGGTTACAGTGTGAAAAGAGGTGGGCAGTAATTTTATAGTGGTGTAAAACTATAAGCACTACCTTGGCAAACTGACCAAAGTCAATGTCAACAGTCATAAGTCATATTGTAGCATGTACCCTTCAAATAATCTGATGAAAATGAAACTTTATCTTGGTTTTCTCCCATCCAAAAACCTGTAACTCTTGTATAATCCTAACAAAAATATCAGACGCAATCCTTTAAAGAAATATCCTACAAAATACTTGACCAATATTGTTCCAAATTGTCAATGTCATCAAAACCAAGGCAAGTCTGAGAAATTGTCACAGCCCAGAGGTGCCTGAGGAACATCATGACTAAATGTAATATTGTCTTACAGGACACTGGAACAGAAAAAAGACACTAGGTAAAAACTAAGGAAGTCCATATAATGTATAAACTATGATTAATAATAGTGCATCAGTATCAGTTCGTTAATTGTGACAATGTCTCCTAGAAAATTAAAATGCTAATTATAGGGTGACTGAGATGTGGTATACAGAAATGCTGTACCACCTTTGCAACATTTGTGTAAATCTAAAACTATGCTAAAATAAAAAGCTTATTTAAATATATAGAAAAAGAACTTGTGCCTGTGGTATTTCCCAATGGTTTATTCCTAGAGAAAATAATTACATTATCTTTTCTACTAAAGAACATTGACCAGATTGTTCAGAATTTCCTCAAAGTTCTTTAAACTATTTCTTATTGTACATTAGAAATAATGTACAAAATTAGATTAATATTTTCCATACAATACATGAGGAATTAGTTTTTGTTAGAAAGATAGACATAAATTGAGAATAGTTATTTTAAATCTACTGTATACTGAGGCCTCTTGCCCCCCAACCACATATTACTTTACAAGATATAAATGACAAATAAAAATTGCATGTCTTTATGGTATAAAATGTGATATTTCGATGTATGCATACATTGTGAAAGGCTTAAATCAAGACACTCAAGATACTCAGCACACATACCTATTTATTTGTGATGAGAATATTTAAGATTTCCTCTCTTAGAAATTTTCAAGTATGCAATACATTATTATTCGCTATAGTCGCCATGATGAATAATAGATCTTCAGAACTAAAATTTGGATGCTTTGACCAGCATTCCTCTTCCTCCAGCCTAAGCCCTAGTAATCACCATTCTACTCTCTGATTCTAAGATTTCAACATCTTTAGATTCCACACATAAGTGAGACCATGCAGTATTTCTCTATATATGCCTGACTTACTTCACTTAGCATAACGTCCTCCAGGTTCATCCATTTTGCCATAAATGACAGAATTTCAATTTCTTTCAAGAGTGAGTATGTATTCCATGGAATATTATTTATACTTAAAAAAGAAGAAAATTCTGTTATTTATCCTGCTATGGATATATAAATTTATCCACATTTATATTCATTATATATATCCATATATATATATATATCAAATTTTTTATTCATTCATTAGTTCATGGGCATTCCGGTAGATTCTATATCTTGGCTATTGTGAATAATGCTGAAATAAACATGGAAATGCAGATATATCATTGAGATACTGATTTCGTTTCATTTGGATATATACTGTATACCCAGAAGTGGGATGGCTAGATCCTATGGTATTTATATTTTTAATAATTTGGGGAAACTACATACTGTTATTCAAAATGGCTATACTAATTTAAATTCCCACCACTTTTGTCTTTTAACAGCCATTCTAACAGTTGAGAGGTGATATCTCTTTGTGGTTTTAACTTGTATTTCCCTCATGATTAGTAATGTTAAGAATTTTTTCATATACCTATTTGCCGTTTGTATGTATTCTTTTGAGAAGTGACTGACTATTCAAGTCCTTAACCCATTTTTATTTTTTTTATTACCATGTTTTTGAGTTTGTCATATATTCTGGATATTAATGCCTTATCATTTGTATGTTTGCAAACTTTTTTTTGCATTTAATATGCTGTTTTTTCACTCTGATTGTTGTTTCATTTGCTATGAAGAAGTGTTTTAGTTTGATGCAATCTCACTCACTTGTCTATTTTTATTTCTGTTGCTTGTTTTTGTGGTCATATCCCAAAATTCATTGTCCAAACCTACATCTAGAAGCTTTTGCCACACGTTTTTTTTCTAGTAGTTTTACAGTTACACGTGTCACATTTAAGTTGTCAATCCACTTTCAGTTGACTTTTGCATATGATGTGAGATAAGATTCCAATTTCATTCTTCTACATGTGGATACCCAGATGTCCCAACAATATTTATTAAAAAGACTGTTTTCTCCCCATTGTGTGTTCTTAGCACTCTTGTCAAGGATAAGTTGACCATAAATATGTGGACTTATGTCTGAGTTCTCTATTGTCTTCCACTGGTCTACACGTCTTTTAAAATGTCTGTGTCGTGCTGTTTTGATTACTGTAGCTTTGTAGTATATTTATAAATGAGGTAGTGTGATGCTTTCAGATTTACTATTTTTACTCAGTATTGCTTTGGCTATTCAGTTTTTTTGCTATTCCATATAAATTTTAGTATTGTTTTTTCCTATTTCTGTAAAAAAATATCATTATAATTTTGACAAGGATTACACTGACTCCTTAGATTACTTTGGGTATTATGAACATTTTAACAATACTAAGTCTTCCAATGCATGAACAAGGATATCTTTCCACTTATTTCTGTCTTCTTCAATTTCTTTCATCAGTGTTTTAAAGTTTTCAGTGTACAGATCTTTAACTTCGTCGGTCAAATTTATTCCTAAGTATATTTTGTCAGATACTACTATAAATGTGACTGTTTTCTTGATTTCTTTTTGAGATAGGTCCTTGTTCGTGTATAGAAACACTACCGAATTTTGTATAGTGATTTTGCATTCAGCAACTTTACTGGATCCATTTATTAGTTCTAAAACATTTTTGGTGAAAATTTAGGGCTTCCTATATATAAGATTGTGTCATATGCACACAAAGACAATTTAAATTCTTCCTTTCCAATTTGGATGACTTTTTTTTTTTTCTTTCTTGTCTAATCAATCTGGCTACTACATCTAGTACTATATTGAGTAGATGTGGTGAGAGGGGACTTCCTCATCTTGTTCTTGATCATGGAAAAAAAGCTTTCAGCTTTTTATCATTGAGCATGATGGTTGTTGTGGTCTTGTCATATATGGCCTTTATTATTTTGAGGTACATTTCTTTTATACTTAATTTTTCAAGAATTTTTTAATGCATAGATATTGTATTTTGTCAAATGTTATTTCTGCATCTATTGACATAACAATGTAGTTTTTATTCTTTATTCTGTTAACATGGTGTGTCACATTTATTTATTTGCATATTTGGAACCATTCATTTTTGCACCTCAGTAATAAATCCCACTTGATCATGGTGTATGACCATTTTGATATGCTATTAATCGTTATTTGCTAGTATTTTCTTGAGGATTTTTGAATCATTAAGGCTATTGGCTTGTAATTTTGTTTTCATTTAGGGTCCTTGTCTAATTTTGGTATCAATGTAATGGGGGTATTAAAAAATCAGTTGGAAATATTCCCTCCTCTTGAATTATTTGGAAGAGTTTGAGAAGGATTGGCATGATAGCCACAAATGTTTAGTAAAATTCACCAATGAAGACATCAGGTTTTGGGCTTTTCTTTGTTGGCAGTATTTTAATTATTGATTTAATCTCCATGTTCATTATATATCTATTAACATTTTCTATTTATTCATGATTCGGTCTTGGTAGGTTGCATGTTTAAAAAAATTTATCCATTTCTTCTAAATTATCCTATTCATTGGCTTATAATTCTTCAGAAGACTCTCTTATAATCTTTTTATTTCTGTGGCATTGGTAGTAATGTCTCCTCTATCATTCATAATTTTATTTATTACTATTTGTGTCTTCTCTTTTTCTCCCATGATTAGTTTAGTTAAAGGTATGCAATTTTTTTAAAAAAAATTCTTAATATCATTTATCTTTTCTATTGTTTTTCTGGTCTCTATTTTATTTATTTCTGCTTTGATGTTTATTATCTCCTTCCTTCTACTGACTTTGGGATTATTTGTGTTTTTATTCTACTTCCTTGATGTATAACAATTAGGTTGCTTGAAATCTTTCTCCTTTCTTAATGTAGGAATTTATTGCTATAATCTTCCCTCTTAAAACTACTTTTGCTGCAACACATAAGTTTTAGTATTCTATGTTTCCATTTTTGTTTGTCTCAAGACATATTTTGATTTCCATTTTGATTTCTTCTTTGACTCCTTAGTTATTCATGGGTGTCTTGTTTAATTTGCACATTTTTGTGGATTTTCCGATATTATTCTTTTTGCTGATTAGTAGACCCATACTATTATGGTCAGAAAAGATATTTGATATGATTTATATTTTCTTAAATTTGTTAAGACTTGTTTTGAGGTCTAACATATGAGCTATCCCGGAGAATGTTCCATGTGTGCTTAAGAACATATATTTTTGTATGTATGATGGCAGGTTCCTTGTTGGGCACAATGAACATTGCTCCAGTGATGGATGCACTGAAGACTTTGACTTCACCACAATGTAATATGTCAATGTAATAAAATTGCAGTTGTACCCCATGAATATACACAATTAAAAATTAAAAAAAAAGACACACACACACACACACACGTGTGTGTGTGTGTGTGTGTGTGTATGTGTATTCTGTTGCTCTTGCATGGAATGCCCTGTATATGTTTGCCAGGTCCACTTGTTCTATAGTGTTGTTGAAGTCTGTTGTTAACTCATTGATTTTCAGTCTGGATGATCTATCCATTATTGAAAGTGAGATACTGAAGTCCCATATTATTATTGTATTGCTTCTATTTTCTTATTTCAGTTCTTTTAATATTTGCTTTATATATTTAGGTGCTCCAATGTTGGGTGCATACATATTTACAATTGTTAATTCTCTGAATGAATTGTCCTCTTTATCATATAATGAACTTCTTTGTCTCTTATGACAATTTTTGACTTAAAGTCTATTTTGTATTATAAGTATAGCCACTCCTGCTCTCTTTCGGTTACCATCTGCATGGAATATCTTTTCCATCCCTTCATTTCACCTTACCTGTGTCTGTTGTAGGCAGCATAGTTAAATCTTGTTTTTTTTTTTTTTTAATTCATTCATCCACTTTGTCATTTAACTGAAAAATTCATCTATATACATTTAAGGTAGTTACTGCTAGGAAAAGACTTACTAATTTCCTTTTGCTAATTGTTCTCTGTTTTGTAGTTACTTTGTTCCACTTAATCTCTTGATATTTTCCTTTTTGATTTGATAATTTTTTTTGTAGTTGTAGGCTTTAATTATTTTTTCTTTATCTTTTGTATATACATATTGTATGTATTTTATTTGTGGTTACCATGAGGCTTACATAAAACTTCTTACAGTTATAGCAGAATATTTTAAGCAGTTAAGCAATTTAAATTCAACCACATTAAAAAATAAAACTCTACACTTTAACTTCCCCTTTCCTTACATTTTATGTTATTATGTTATTAATGTCACCATTTGCATTTTTTATATATTGTGTGTCCACTAAAATTATTGCAGCTATGATTATTTTTAATATTGTTGTCTTTTAACTTTTATACCTGGTTTAAAAGTGATTTATACACCACCATTACAGTATTGCATTATTCTCAATTTGAGGATATTTTTAACCTTACCAGTGAGTTTTATAGTTTTA
>RJWJ010045630.1:0-11709 GCA_004363605.1 Indri indri
TCAAAAACAGGCAAAAATAACACATGGCATTAGAGATCAGGGTGGTGGCTACCTGTAGAGAGCACTGAGGGGGTATGTGCGGGCTTTTGGGGTGCTGGTCATGTTCCATTTCTCGTCCTGGATTTGGCTACCCCAGTGTGTTCCTGCTATGACAACTCATTGAGCAGGACACATAAATTATGCACTTTTCTCTAGAACGTAATGTGTCCATAAAAAAAGTAAATGTCAATTAAACTGGCATATTTTACAAAGATCAGAAATTAGACTGAATGACGGGGAAAGTGGGTGCTCATTTCGTTAATTATAAATCTGAGTGTCCATTTTTGTGTTTTTAAATAAAGTATTTTAAATGCTTTAAAACAGATCCACATGGAAATAGGAGTAGGGAAGGACATGAACAGAACAGGAAGACAAGGCTGAGGATGAATTAGAGACAGAGAGACGTATGCTTCAAGGGGCAGCAGTTGGGGGGCTGGAGGGGCGACACAAATTTGGCTTCAGTCTTCCTGATAGCCGAAGGAAAGGAGGAAACAGACAGTTAAAGGATCCACTTTGCCCACGGATGTTATAATACGGAAGACACATCAGCGGCTCAGGAGAAGCCCAGCTCATCGTGCAACTGAGGCGCAGGAGAAATTTCTCCTGCGGGGAGATAGTGAGTGACGTAGAACATCATGTCCTCAGGAATATCCTAACGATGACACTGACAGTGATGACAATGATGATAACAATAACAGCGCACACTTTAATACTATTTAACTATGTGCAAAATGCTGTTTTAAGTTCTTCACACGTATAGTAGTGAATTTAAAATCAGTATTTCCCATGATGTCTTCCGTTTTAGGGGAGCACCAAAGCAGAGTCAAGAAAGGAGGCTGGAACAGTGCTATAGAAGCAAAAAGCTCTCTGATGGTTTGGCTTTACCCAATGATCTAAACCAGGTAAACCCCTTGTCCTTCCAGTAAACTCTGATGGATGTCGCTAGGAGTAAATCACTGGGAAGTTGATAGCCTACCTTGCAATTTTAGACCTAAGCTATTTTCTTTGATAGTTCATCAAACCAAAGGTAGGGCTGACATCCTTTCTAAAGTTGAGGTGCCTAGCAAGGTTCATACCTAAATTGATGGCCACCCCATCTCCATGGGAGGGGGCTGCAGTAGGATCTGTGGACAAGGTCAAAATTTCCCTCTGGAAACTGTTCTATGTCTGCTCAAACACAGAGACAAGGAGATGAGATCGTAGCCCCAAGTTTTTACCACCAAATATGGCATGATCATTTCAGTCTCGTGAATGCTATGAACATACGGAGTAGCCTCCATTGCGGGAGAGGAATCGTTCCCAAAGAGAATGTGAACTGCATAGGGCCTAGGACCCCTTGCCTGGGGAAGGTAAGGAGAGAGAAAAAGCACCCAGCTCATGTGCAAACAGCCTGCAATGAATCCTTGTGGTTTCAAATTACTTTGGCTTCAGCCAACAAATTTCTAATAATCTTAAAATTAATTAATAAACTTAACTTTTGTTACTAAATGCTAAATTGAGAGGAGCTAACTTGTTTTTAGTCCTTCACTCATTCAAATATTTACTGACCAATTGGAGGAAGATCTTAGTGGGAGACTCTTGCTGATGGTTTGCAAAGAAAGAGGTGAATCAGAGAATGCGTCTTTCCTTCAGGGAGATGAGTCTAATTCGCTGGTTTGCTAACTAGTTTCTTCTTTCCTTGATTCGACAAACATGAATTTCACACCTTTTTTGTGCCAAGAACTATTTATATCACAAGGCACGTTGGCAGAGACACAAGGAACGTCCTGAGGGTGCTTAGATGCAGGAGCGATTAAGCTGGTGGAGGGAGGGGGAGATGATCTGAGAGAGCTTCAAGGAAGAGGTGACATCAGAGCGCGACTTGGAAGCATCATGAGATTTGTTTTACAGGCTGGGCGCGGTGGCTCACGACTGTAACCCTAGCACTCTGGGAGGCCGAGGCGGGCGGATCGTTTGAGCTCAGGAGTTCGAGATCAGCCTGAGCAACAGCGAGATCCCGTCTCTACTAAAAATAGAAAGAAATTAGCTGGACAACTAAAAATATATAGAAAAAATTAGCCGTGCATGGTGGCGCATGCCCGTAGTCCCAGCTACTCAGGAGGCTGAGGCAAGAGGATTGCTTGAGCCCAGGAGTTTGAGGTTGCTGTGAGCGAGGCTCATGCCACAGCACTCTAGCCCGGGCAACAGAGTGAGACTCTGTCTTAAAAAAAGAAATAAATAAAAATAAAAATAAATAACTAAGTAAATGAGATTTGCTTTACAAAAAAGCTCGCCATGAGATTCCTCCAAGTAACGATTTTTTCCCTATTGCCTTTCAATTACCCCGGGACTGATTTACGCACCCTCTTGCAAGCACAGCTGTCGTGTAAATTAAACCTCTGTACTCCCTCCCCAGCGCTGCGTCCCCCTTAGGAGAAATTCTGGCACCTGCTGATTTATTTCCGTGTACTTTTTCAGCACCTTGAGAGCTTCGGCTTTGGTAATCACAAGTTGTGAGTCACTCCAGTTGGGGAGAGTTAGTCAAAGAGGGAGGGGGGATTGGAAACAGAATGGGAGCAAAGCAGACGGAGGGGAAGGGCAGCGAATCCTGCACGGAAGCCTTGGGCCAGAGGGAGGGAGGGATTCTCCGCTTGAGATGTTCAGAGCTGCCTCCTCAGTTAGAAGGAAGAAGGGCTGAGGAAGGGATAAGGGAGGCTGACGGTCTGCCCTGGAGAGCTCTTCCCAGGAGGAACCAGGAAGCCTGACAGTCACAGTCTGAGCTCTTTTCATCTGTGTTTCAAAGATCATGAGATAACATCTGTAAGGAGCTTAGCGCGCTATCCGCTATCCGGCAAACAGTCGGGGCTTCTCAACATCAGCAGCTGCTGCTGCTCTTCCCCTCCTCCTTCCAGAGGAAATTTCAGGAATGAACCTGTTAGGCTGAACCAGCTGAGTTGGGACAACTGTTATTTGTACCGAACAACGTACTGCTCGCTTTTGGGAAATTTCTTTAGACAGCGAGAATCACCTCTGCTTTTTAATCCTCCTCTGCTTTCATATTATTGGTACTCTTTTTAAAAGATTTAAAATAAGCATGTTGTCCCAGGATTTCTGTGCCTTTGTGTGCATTTATACGTATCAACTCTGGCCCTGGTACCAAGGAACCGCCTCAAGCTGTCACTGTTGAGTTTTTAAAGTGGCATTTCTCACTAGAGTCCCTGAAGGACTTCTTGGGGTCTGGGAGTTCTCCAGTTTGTGAAACGCTACAATAATAGATTGGCGATCACCTTGGGAGCAAGCTGACCTTGGGCCAGAGGAGCCATAAAGCACACCGTGACACTCCAGTGGCCCTGTAGTCCATAGAAAGACCTCGTGTGTTAGCCACAAACGTGACACTCACCAAGCCTAGAATGGATTTGTTTTCTCTCTTGGAAGAAGTGACTCCAATTCTGGAAACCCTCTAGCAGCCCCTGCTGTCACCTGTGACAGTGACAGGGAGAGGTCCACTCTCAGCATGGCTAGGAGGGGATCAAGCCCTGAAGTTAGTGCCCGAACAGGTCCCCATCACCCTCTACTGTGGGAGCTTGTCAAGCAGGGACTGTCATCCCCTCTGCCTGGGCATGTCCAAATAAGGTTTTTCAGGGAAAAGGGTCAATATTTATTTTGAGTACATGTGAACGTGGGCGTGTGTGTGTGTGTGTGTGTGTGTGTGCGCGTGTGTATCAAACTTCGAAATCCTAATGATTAAATGGACAAGGGATATAAGCAGATAATTTCCAAGTACTATAAAATGAAACATAAACAGTAAACATAAATGGTTATATGGAAACATGTTCATCCTCATTAGTGACCAAAGACATGCACATTTCAAAACCACTGTACACATTCTAAGGTAGCCATTATTTTTGTAAAGGAAACACCTAATGCTTTGCCAGGGAAGGGGCACACACAGGCATTAATGGCAGCAAAGATAACAGTTAAAACCCTTTGGAAAAGCAAAATGGCACTTTGCAACAAGATCTTTAAAGATATTCATTTCTCTTGACTCAATAATTCCAGAGCTGGGTTTTATTTAAAGAAGAACAAAATTGAGCAGCACATAAATGTCCGATGATGGGGGAAAATTATGGTACAACTGCGCCCCAGGTTATTGTCTATCCACTAAGCATGATTATGAGGACTGCATAGCAACATGGGGAAGTTTATGCCATGAAGTCACTTACAAGCCAGCAGAATTCGGGAGCTCATACACTACGAGAAAACATTAAAGCCGCATCTGCAGGTGGACGGGGTCTAACGCAGCCTTAAAATTGTTGGTAGAAGTTGAAGTTGGAGAATCTTTTTTCATTTTTTTTCAAAATTTTGTTTATAGCATTAGCAATGGAACTTTTAAAATGCCTTACTGTTGTTTTTTTCCAAAACTGAAAATGGAGTCCTTTGGAAACAGGCGAAATCAATGCTTATTGAGACATCCTCTATGTCAGGCATTGTTCTAGGTGCTTTGTCACAGTCCCCACCCTTTAATGCTCCCAACAACCTTAGCTGTCAGGTGCTTCATTTCACAGGTGCAGAAGCCGGGGTTCAGTGAGAGTAAGTGGCTTTCTGTGCGCATAGAGGCTACAAGGTACAAAGGTTCCAGCCTTGGTCTGTCTGGCTCTAGACTGAGCTTTCTTTCCAACATCTCTCTGCCTCTCCTTAGCTCTCGGGGAAGTGACACTCTAGTTTTCATCCTCAAATGAAAGAATTCCTCCTTTAGTGGCATTTGCTTTTGCACTAGAGAAATAATTAGCTTTCCACTAAGTCTTCCCAGACATCCCTAACTGGAGTTACCTCCATCTCTCTCATGTTCCCGGCACACAGCACAGTGCCTGGCACACAGTAGGTGCTCAGCATGTAGTGATGCCATTGAATTGGAGAGTAGGATGATTCCTTCTAACCAAATGCCCTATGTCCAGCACAGTCACAGTGATGGTTTACGACGGGGGACAGAGAACGGGGGCAAAGCCCACAGCCCCGGTTGGCTCCCACTTCCTGAGTTCTGTGCACTGCACCATGTCATGAGCTGGCTGGTTTGTTTTAATCCTCATGTAGATTAAGAGTTGGGAGATGTTAAGAAGCCTCTCAGAGGAACATGCAAAAGGCTTGGCAACGCGAGGCAAGGGGGAAGGGGCAGCTGAGGGTCCTGTGGATGAAGACAAGAAGTTTGAACCTGGAAGAGAAGGTGACAGGTGCAGAGAACAGCTTTGGGAGCGCCCTGATGAAAAGGCGGGGATCAGAGTGAAATTGGGCACTTCCAGAAAGAGAAGAGAAAAAAACAGGCCCAGGCAATTTCCCGCAGAAATACCTGTGGGGATAACAAGCATTTCTTTCTTTTTTTTTTTTTTTTTAAACCTGAGCAAAAATCATCAAGCCCAGCTACTTTTATCATCTAAAATTCGTTCCGGAGATTTCCTCCAGCTTGTGAGAAACATCTTAACTCGCCCTGAAATAGTCATTTGTCACAAGGGGCTGGAAGCTGGCCAAAATGTCTGCAAGCAAGTTTGGGGGTTCTCTATAATAAAACAAATTGAAAAATATTGATTTTGTTTCTTTTCAACCTGTTTTAATCCCACTATATCGTCCTACTACAAGAATTTTCTCTCACCACGGCGAGGAGAACAGGCTCGGCTGAGGGCGAGGAGGGAGGAGACGCGGCCCGGCCGCTCTTCATTTCTCCTCTGAGAGGTTCTTTTTATAGATCCCTGATACCACCACGGGATTTCAGCCCCGATCTTCCATGACCTTTCCGGATGGAAGACCGAGGTGCCGAAGAAAATGACAAACAGAGGATATGTGCTTTATTCCTAAGGCCAAAGCTTAGGAAAAAAATTTAAAAGCCCAGAGAAAGTGACCCCATGTCACTCGGGTGCTATGACACCACTTGCTGGCTCCTCAGAGCCCACGAGGTGAACCCCAGACTCCCGCTGCCTGGCTCCATGGACTCCCCAGCCTTCCTGCTCCCCTGCCCAGCCTGGTCCCCAACGATGTCCCTCACCGTCTCCTGGTCACATCGGGCCCATTCACGACTCCAGGCCTTTGCTCGCGCCCTCCCCGCTGCCTGGGAGCCCCTCTTGCCTCAGGCTCTCCTAAACGCCTGCTCGTCCTTCAAATCCATGTGTTCTCTCCTCAGCCAAGCCTGTGGACACTCCCAGGCAGGGCGAGGGGCTTCCCCCCTAGATTTCCCATGGCTTCCCGTGCCACAACTCTTCACGGCTCCCGCGGTCACCTCCTGGCTAGACCGCGTGTGCCTCAGCGGCAGGGACCCGCCTTTTGAACCTTCTCTGTGCACAGAGCCTAGTCCTGTGCCTGGGACAGTGCTCAGGACAACTTTGGGGAATGGATGGGGGGCAGCTCCCCACCCCCCTCTCCCACCCTCGCCCTCTGTTCAGGAACATCACCCATTGCGGGGAGAGCGCTGGCGTCCAGACCCTCTAATCTCAGGATGAAAGGCTCAGGCTGGCTCTTCAGAAGATAAAGCATTCATCTTTCCTTCCCACTTTTCTTGTGCCACGGGAGCTCTGGAAATCCTGCCGTGTCCATCTCTTCCAGGTTCTGTGTTCCTCTCAAAAGATACCAGTTTACCCACGTGAAGGCTCTGAGGTTATTTAGTCTCTCGAGGGTTTTTTTAATCTCTGGAGCCAAAAGAGGATCCTGACGCACGCTTTGAAGTTTCCCTTCACACACGCCTGCCAGGAAGCAGCCACGATGTTTTAGATGTGAATGGTCTCTGCTGCAGAGGGCCCGGGTCTGCGGCGCACGGCTGGGACTGGTCCTGGGTTGGGGGGCCTAGGCGCCCCCTACGCTGCTCACAGACCATTCCCAACATGCCAGGCATAGCGACTAAGGGTGCCAGGTGCTTCAAAACTCTCACTGCTACCCACGTGCCATGCCCACGGGCCTCCTGGTCCCCATGGACTCACGCTTTGTTTAGAGTCTGAAAATAATTCCTCCCTTCTCTTGTTCGGTGCCACCAGGTTTATTAAGGAGTTATTCACATTCATTAATTCCTTTCATTCTCAGAACACCACCATGATGGGCACGGCAGCAGGTGCCAGGCGCTGGGAAGGACACGTCACAGCCCTCCGAGATGGTGCTCTTCCCGGCCCTGTGGCACGGATGAGGCCTGGGGAGGAGAGCAGCGTGTGCCCCAGCTCAGAGCTGGCCAGCGCAGTGCGGGCCTTCAGGGCCAGCCCTCTGCCAACCAGGCCGTCCCTTCTCTCCTGCGTCACATGCCGACACGCAGCTCCTTTGGGTCATTCTTTCTCCTCAGGGTTGGAGCAGGGGCTTTGGTATCAGACAGACCTGGCTACGGATTCTACCAATTTAGCTGTATTTTGGCACCCACTTGTCTTCATCCTTTTGGGCTGTTACAACAGAAAATCATAGACTAGTGGCTCATAAACAACAGAAATTTATTTCTCCCAGTTCTGGAGGCTGGAAGTCTGAGATCACAGCGCCAGCACGGTTGGCTCTGACGAAGGCCCTCCTGCAGTTGCAGACTCTTGTCTTCTCCTTGTACCCTCACGTGGTGGAAAGAAGGCGAGAGAGCTCTCTGGAGTCCCTTTTATAAGGGCACTAACCCCATTCGTGAGGCTCCACCCTTATGACCTAATCACCTCCCAAAGGCCCCTCCCTCTCAGACCAGCACTTTGGGGGTTAGGATATTGACATATAAATTCAGGGGGGGATACAAACATTCAGGAATAACTACTTCGTGTCTCTAAGCA
This sequence comes from Indri indri, assembly GCA_004363605.1. Taxonomy (NCBI): domain Eukaryota; kingdom Metazoa; phylum Chordata; class Mammalia; order Primates; family Indriidae; genus Indri; species Indri indri. The sequence continues at coordinate 7,785 of RJWJ010045630.1, forward strand.
TGTCTCCTCACCCATCAAATGGAGAAAATAATAGTAGCAGTGTTGTAAAAATCAATTGCAATAGTGCTTACAAAGCTCTCGGCACAGCGTCTGACGCACGGCACACGCTCTGTGTCTGTATCTATGTAGATAGATAGATGGATGTTTTTATTACCATTACCCTCTCCTAGGCTTTTCATTTTCCCCTGGAATTTGATCTTCATGGTTACTATTTTTGTTCAACAAATATCAGCACCACGATCCTCTATAAACTGCCTCTGCCTGAACTATGAGCCAGCTTTTTGGATCAGTAAAGCCTACGAGTGCCAGGCACTCCCGGGTAAAGGCATCTAGGGAAATAGGAGACCCACTTTCCTCATCCCCAGGAAGGTGAAACGAGTATGTAAACTGATAAATAATTTTGAAATAAAACACTAAATACGACAAGAGAAGAGCGCAGAAAGTGGGCATTTTTGTTTGAGGGTAGAAGGCAGGGAAGACTTCTGAGGGATGTGGTCCCGCACAGGATGCCGACAGAGGAACAGAAGTTAGCTAGGCAAAGAGAGGGCCTTCGGGGTGTCCTGAACAGAAGGAAGAGCAGCCACAGTGTGGGGTACTATTATTTGGTAACACACCCAGATCGCTGGGAGGCAGGATATGGTGGCAAGACCTGGTCATGAAGGATCTTGTATGTTACACGTTATTGGGTTTGGATCTTACCTAGGAGGCCAATAACCCTCAAACTTCGGTGTGTTTAAGAAATCAGCATAGGAGCTTGTTAAGATGCATATTGCCAACCTCAAGCCCAGAGACTGTGGGATTACTCAACATGCAGCCAGGTGATTTCAATGGAGGTATTCCTCCAGGACCACAGTCGCAAAGTATCGCAGCGATGATGGAACACCACGGGAGGGGTGGCCGTAGAGAGAACTGGGGGACACGTGGTCATGTCTGTGATTCTGATAAATTAAGAATTCTGTTTCAAAACCACTCCTCACTCGGCCCCTCCTTGGTAAGGGGTACTACTTCTAGAAAATCTGATGCTATTCCTAGTTATTCGTTCAGTCATTTCAACAGCTTTATCGGGGTGTGATTGTTATTTAAAAACCTGCACCTGGGTAGTGTACACAGTTTGATGGGCTTGAACATACGCACGGAACCATGAAAACCATTATCACCATCAGATTAACAGACTGCCCATCACCTCCAAAGTTTCCTCCTGCTCCTTTGGGTTTCTTTTAAATGCTATTGATTTATGGTCATGATAGATTATTTTTAAAATTTTGTTCAATTGTATGTACACACACGACGTACATTTGCCACACTAGTATAAAATGGCTCATTTCTTCTCATTGGACAAAAAATAATCTTTAGCCCACCAGAGACAGGTAGAACTGTAATTTTAAGTAGAACACTCAGTTTTAGACAACTTCAACTTCAAAACATGGCCTTCAAATATGAAGTAAGCCCCAAAGGCCCCAGAACTGCAGAAACTTTCTATAAAATCACACATTTTTCTTTTAGAAGAGCCAAGGGCATTCGTAGCTCCTGTCTGTCAAGGAATATATATGAAAAGTGTGGTGGGGAGGGGTGGCCCAAATGTTAACAGACACCAGAGCACACTGAGGCCATCCAGGTGGGGGCGGAACATGAGCTCATTTATTCGTTCCTTAGTTTTTTGTGCTCACTCTGTGCTGGTCCTGTGCCGAGAGCTGACATGACACAGGAAAGGCCTCAAGGACAAAAAGTCATTATGACACAAGGGACAAGAAGGAAGCTAGCTGGACCAGGAGGCATGAGGCAGATTCCGAGGACCCTCACTCTGCCCCTCGCAAGCTGTGTGACCCCCAGACTGGCCACTTTGCTCCTTTGGCCATTTGTGGAATAAGGGACGAATCACAGCTCCATACAGTCCTAGGGTTTGATGTTCGGAACGAACCTAAGTCATCGAGAAAAAATTTAACATCTGCTGTAGTTAAGAAAACAAATATGTGTAAGCTTTTAGAAAGATTTCCAATTTTAAGTGACTAAACTTTTAAATTTTGGTGATTAGTGGAACAAGTGCCTGTCATTCAAAAAGAATTCAGTTACAGAGAATATTGCATTCTCCAAAGACAGCAGGCAAAATGAGAGGTCAATAAATAGCAGATCACAGAATTTGAGAGCTAGGGGAATTCCTTAAAGATGGCCCAGTTGAATTCCATTATCTGAGAAAACGGAGATCCAGGAAAACAAAGTCTGACCAGGCAGCAGGTTAGAGGCAAAAGAAAACTGAGCAACGCTCCCAGCCATACCAGAACGAGAGCCCCAGCTCTCCATCCTTCAAGGCACTTGACCTGCCACTATTTGAGCTCTCTTTTCCACAAATAGTTTGGGCAGTAAGGGAGTAGCCCAGGCAATCATTTGCCTGGGGAAAATACAGAGACAAATTAGTTCATTTTCTCAGTTGCACAATTACTGAAACCATGTCCTACATCTTAAGGCATGCCATCAAATGACAAAGTCTAATGGCTGGTGAAGAATTAAGCTCCATCCCACATCAGTCAGCACTGGAGAAAGCTGGCCTTCGCAGATCAGCCGCAGCGGGGACAAGAAACGGCTCACCTGGGGCAAGCCAGCCAGCTGGCCGACAGTGCCGCAGTCCTGGGCCAAGGATTACAGGGACGCAGCTGTCCCAGGTCTGCCACTCAGCCAGGTGGCCCTGGTGGTCACAATATCTCTCTACGCTTTGACCTTTGCATCTCACACTATCCACACCTCACAGGGCAGTTGTGAGGAAAAACGTTTAAATGCAAATATCCTAGCAGAGTGTGCTGCATAATCAGTGCCCATTTAAGGTTTTTCGTGGATGGGAGTTATTAACGCTACAAGTATCCCAATCCCACACTGCCCTCCTTCCCCGTAACTGGATCTCTGCTCTGCTGTCCGCGGTGAGGAGGTGCGAGCCACTCAAGCAAGGCGGCGCCGCCAGCGGGTTGGAATCCATCTAATTACTCGTTTCACTTGATTCTACCATTAACTGGTAACGTGGCAAGGTTCAAAGCCCCAATGATTAGTATTAGCTCCCCCTGCTCAGGCAGGCCAGCTATCTTCCCACTCCACCTGGCTCGGCCGTTCCCTGGGAAATTGCCTGAGCGGCAGCTGTGCCGTTTGTCAGAGGCGGAGAGCGCGCGGTAACGATCTAATGCGCTCAGGGCAGGGAGCGCGTGCTAATGGCACCAGGCCACCCGACTTCCTCAGAGCCCCTTGCGGGCACGCAGACCTCTCCCGGATGGAAGGCGAGGAGGAAGCTAAGTGGCCAAAAGGTTAAAATTAGCTGTGCTGTGACTAGGCTTCTCGCTGGAGCAGCAGTGACAGGGTGTCCAGTTTCTTCCTCCCACACCACCTCACCCCTGCCTTCCCAGACTACGAGAGACCATCAAGCCCCATTTCAGATAGAATTAAAATGCCCATAACTATTTGAACAACTTGGTGAATGTTGGAAACGGACTTTGCAAGACGCTAGAGGACCCCCGGGAGGGTCTTGTCCCAGCCAGTCGGCCTCCCGACCCATCCCTGCATCTGGCTGCCCGCTTACCGAAGGGCGCCATTGGTCCCTCCGTGCTCTCAGCAGAGAAGTTTTGGTGCCAGCCATAGCTCCTCTCTCCTCCTCCTCCTCTGTGCCTTTCTCAATGATGTTAGCACATTCTGACTTCTCTTGAATTCCTGCAGAATTTATTGTCGAACCACACGATTCAGTCTTGATAATAGATCATCTCTTTCAGGAAGGCTGCCCCGAGGTCATCACCACTTCCATCCTCACCACCCGCCCCCAATGCCTGCCCTACAGCCTCGGGGCCTCCTGCTCCCTCCTCATGACAGGACAGCCAATGTCCTGCATATTGACCTTCGGGCTCTAGCGGGCTGCAAATTCTCTTTAGCTCCATTACAAGCCTATGAGCTCTTG
>RJWJ010045631.1:0-11673 GCA_004363605.1 Indri indri
AATGATTTATTATCATTTCAGTAAATTCTAACATAAATTCAAGAGATATAATCCCCATTTTACAGATGCAAAGCCTGAGTCTCTGAGAGAAATAAAATAACATGCCTAAGGTCGCCCACTCGTAAGTCACAGCTCCCTGCTGAACCCAGCTCCCTCTGACTTCAGAACCTCCCTGTAGACGGTGTGTGTGTGTGTGTGTGTGTGTGTGTGTGTGTGTGTGTGTATGCGTGGGGGGGGGAGGGGCGTGTCTCATGCTTTCTTCCCCTCTTCCATCCAAGCCAGAGCAAGAGGAAGCTCCGCTGAGGGTGGGGTCCAGGCCACCCCCGCATCCCCATGTGACCGTGGCTACTGGCAGCCTGGCCACAGCTGTGGGGAGTGTTCGGGGATACCCCAAGCCTCTGCCTGGGACATGTTCTCACAGCCGTGGCTAGTGGGTGGCCGAGCCTGCATTTGGGGTCTCGCCAAAGCCCTCTTTCTCAGGTTTCTGGTGCTGAAGGCCTCCTGGGCAGGGCTAGGAGCGGAGCCAGCTCTGGGCAGTCGGGATGGGGACACACCGCAGGCCAGAGGGATGGGGCAGTGATCCTATCAACAACAGGCACCAGACAAGCACTATCTTGTATAAGGCCCAGCCCAGACACTTCCCTGAATAAATGCAAGGCAGTTTCCTGAGTTAGAAATGAGAAAATAGAAAGTTCTAGAAACTTGCCTAACGGCACACTGCCTGTCAGATCTTCTGCCTTGTCATCTATGCCCCTTCTACTCTATCAGACACATGACTGACACCCAAAGACCCTCCTTGGCTCCCATGTGGCCCTCACAAGCTGTAACTCAGACAAGTAAGTACTCTGAGCCTCAGTGTCCCTATTTGTCAAAACGGGCTTAGAAATTCTTGCCTTGGAGTAGTATTTGGTGAACTTGGGAGGACACTGCGTGTGCAAGAGATTTCTGAGCTGCAAAGGCGATAGCTGTGCAGGGGCCATTTCCAGTGCCGTGCTCACCCGTAGGGGCACCCCCTTGCCTCTCTGTGAGGGGTGAGAGAGGACGTTACTGACCATCCACTCATGCTCACAGCACGCGGCTCTTGTCCGTGATGCTCAGAGGAGTGAAGGGAGAAGCCTGGAGTCATGTCATAAGCCATGGCCCGGGGACGTCCAGCCCCAGCTCCTGAGCTCTTGGCCCAGCTGCTCATCTGCGGACCTCTTCTCCAAGGCCTCGTTAGCTGCCACCTCCTGGTCCATCTGTCCAACCCCTGCAGCACTTCGGCGCGACACAGCCGGTTTCTGGAAGCTGCCACGTCTACACTGGGAGCTGCAGTTCAGGACCCCAGATCTCGTTCCGGGCTCCCAAGGAGACTCCTGTGGTTTTCCATGACTCGAGAACTCACACAGGCCGGGAGCCATGGGGTCCCGGCCATGGAGGAAGAATGGTTTTTGATGTGGCCTTGACCCCATGCCCACGGGCCGGGCAGCTCGTCCAGCCACCAGGCTCAGCTTCCCTCACTGAATAAAGGGGTCATTGTTCCCTGGCTGCCCCACCAGGAACGCCTCAACATGAGCTGAACTTGAGCTAATAATCAGAACCAGGCTTATGGAGGCAGAAGGTAGAATGACATGGTCGTTTCGACTTAAAAGAAACCTTTTAGGTTCACATTTGCCAAGTTAAAAAGAAAACCTCAGATCCCTTTCCCCCCAGTACCCCTTCCCCAAGCTCCAGCCCCACCCACCTCTATCTTTAATTCAATTTTTATTTGTAATACATAGGAAAACTAACCCGTGGCTGTCACGCTGAGTGTCATTTGGCTTTGGGCTCAAACCACTGCATAGCTTGGCCCAACACCCAGAGATGCTGGGCTCAGAAGCCGGGACTGACATTCTCTGGATCCCCGTTGACTGGCAGCCACTGAGTTTGTCGAAGGACTGCCCAGATCGTGCTTGGCTCAGTCGTGTGTGAGTCACTCCTTTCCTTCTGGGAGCCCAGGGGCTTACATATGGGTGTGGAGAGACAAGGACAGAAAGCAGGAATAATGCAAGGCTGAGGCCTTCCGCAATCTTCTGCGTGTCACTGCTCACCCCCCGTCCCGAGCTGCCTCACTCACTGATCTACCCTTTCTTTCCTCTCTGCTCAGTTCTCTCAGTTTTCCTCCTGTCTCAGTCTAGTTGTCACCAGTGATTATGGTAATGGACCCAGTTTGCTGAAGCCTCTCTGTGCCCAGGCCCTTGGGTGCCCACCCGCACTCTCAGAACTGGGCTGTGGGGCTTGGTTTGGTGAATGAAACAACAGCACCTGCGATGCAAACTAAGACCTAAATACAAGAACTAAAGAATACTTGTGCAGTAGGGCTTGGCCCAGGAACTCTGTGACTGGTATGCAAACAGGCGCAGACCAACCTGCTGGAAGCAAAGAGACAAAACATGGAGAAAGTCACAGGTTACCCCAAATAAGAACCAGCCCTGACCAGCCCACATGCCAGCTGAGCACAGATTTGTGATAGGCAAGTTCAGCCTGGCCTCTAAGACCTGCCTAGCTAAGTCAGTCCAAACCACCAACCTGAACACTTGTGAGTTAAGTGGCCACTGTTTTAGGTCAGTTCCAGGTTAGTTTGTTACACAGCATTTATAACAGATACACAGTGTATAGAGCTGGAAATGACTCTCCAGGCTGGGCCATTTGCTTCTTTTCTATACTGTACCATACATGTTATGATCCTCTGTTACTCCTGTGTCTCTCAATTAGACTGCAAGCTCCATCAGGGCAGGTGGTTTATGTCTGCTGGTCACAGTTGACACCTCATGGTCTGCCAAAGGGCAAGGCACATAGCAATGTTCAATAAATACTTGTCAAGTCAATCAATGACTGATTAAGGGAATCAGAGGGATCTGGTCTTGAGCCCTACCCCTTCCAGCATTGCTTTGCAACTTTGATTGATGCCACTTAACTTCTCTGGACTTTGGTTTCCCCATCTGTGAATAGCCCTATTGTTACCAGGAGGGTCGAACAAGGTAACGTGTGTGTAGCTGGCCTAGGACTGTGCCAGGTTAATAGTCAACAATGGTAGTGACCCCATCCATGCAAAGCCAGTCTGAGTGTTTTCTGCAGGCTGGTGGCTGTAATGCAATTCTCTCAATGGATACCTTCCGCCATAATTTGTCAGCAGCAATTGTGCATTCAAAGTGGAAAGCTGGACATTGAGACTGATCCCTGTGTGTCTGGCATTTTGGTTCCTTTTGCTTTTCTTCTGAATTTGGGAATTTGGGGAGCCTCAGAAGCCCGTGTGCAAACACCTCCATTCCATCTGCATTAGTTTTTCCTCCCAGAAAGGAAAGTATTAGATTAACAAGAGAGAAGAATGGAGGAAAAAAAGGGCATCAAACACATATTTCATGCATTCATTCATTCCAGAAAGAGGGACTGGTATGCACAATGACCCAGAGCAGGAAGGATCCTAACATATTAAATAAACTGAAATCAAATGTGATTGGAGCTTTTAGACAGAACATTCTGGGAGTCCAGGCAAGGCACAGATCACGCAGGCCTCATAGGTCTTTCTAAATATTTTTTTTTTCTTTCTCTTTCCAGCTGTGGAAAGTTAAGAAAAGATTTTTAAAAGATGCCTTCTAGTCCGAGTTTAAATCTGCTTCACACAGCAGAATCGGTGGCCAGGACGTCTAAGAAAAGTAAGCCATTAAGTCTCATGTTGCATAGGTACCCTGGCTTTGCTGCAGACGGCATTAGCCATTGGAACCACCCTTTGTCATTTGCGAGACACATGTTTGCTGGAGCGTCAAAGCATCAGTAAAGTAGAAATGCCACCAACAAAACCAGCACTACAGCCAGAATAAAGGATAGCACTTTTCCGATCCTGTCTCTGACATTGCTGCTCTATGTCTTTGGTATATCTTCCCCCAAATTCCACCTGATCCACACAACGAACCCTTAGAGAGTGTCAGATGTGCTGGGCTCTGTTCTAAGAGCCGGGTATGTACTGACACATTTAATTCTCACAGCAACCCCAGGAGTTATTCGTGATGGGTACCCTTGTCCCACAGACTCGAAAACTGAGCCCCAGAGAGGGTCAGTGTTTTGCCAAGGTCATGGTTTGCAAATCTGAAATTTAAACCTGGGAAACCTGGCTCAGTATTGATGCCCGTAGCCACCAGGAGAACCGCCTGAGTAGTAAATGACATGTTACTCCCATTTTGTACAGAAGGTAACATGACATACACAGGTCGTGTGGCTGGTACATGGTGGGGCTGATATTTAAACCCAGGGAGGTTGAAGGCAGACCAGGCTCTTCATCACCACTGTGTATGCTACGTTCATCACCAACATTCGACAAGCACACGTAGACATGAACACATGCAGGGATGAAAATACGTTGGTGTGAATCATACACGTGTGTATATACAGTAGGTCATAACTTCTTTATTTCTCTATATGTTTTATTTGGGGCCCATGGAAGAAGTCCATAGTGGGAACTGTCTCCATTGGTTACCTACAATGACCAGGACTTGTGTGAGGACCTGAGCAGAGGATGCCACATTTTGGTCTTTTGTCAAAGTCACAAGCCTGAGAAGTGACAGAGCTGGGCCCAAAACTTAATTCTCAATCCACGACCCCATGATATTTTTCATGGGGTCGGGGAAGCAGGGGAAGATCCCATGTTTGCATATCTGGGCAGCTCCACTGCTTTGCAAATTTGATTTTTAATATTTGTAATAAACATTTCCTAATGATCTACATCTCCAGATTTGAGCAGCATAAAGATGAGTCAGTGATGGAGAACCGATCCAGCCACCAGCACCCCATTGGTACAGTTATGTCTAAAGAGAGGCATTTGCACAGTGAGGCACCTCTGGCTAGCCTGAACACATGCTGCTGAGACAGAAGTGAGTCAGGACAGTGTGACCTTTTGGGAGTCAATGATTTGACTCCCTTGGTTTGCACAACAGCCCATTGGTCTTCTTATGAGGTCAGACGACTGATCTGTGTGCTGAGTGTGTCTATGGGATTTCAGAGGTGAACTCTTTTGTTACAGGGACAATAATTGAACTATAGTGGTCCCCCTCATCTCCGGGTGATAGATTCCAAGACCCCCAGTGGATACCTGCAACCAAGGCTAGTACCGAATCTGCCTGCCAGCAATCAGAACACATTTCTGCTCATAGCTTCCACCCACAAATGTAATAACTTTTCCATCTTAACCAAGCCATATCACACACTTGGTGGTAACTTTTGTGGTTTGAGGTGCAACAGCGAAACTAGCTTGAATTTCTTTTTCCTTCTTCACAATGTCATGAATAGAAAATTCATTCTTACCATATATCTTCACAACCCCAGTATATGATTTTTATTCTTTCATTGTTAAGTTGGGAACTTTCACCTCTTCACTTGAAGGAAGCACTTTACAGCTTCTCTTTGGCGTATCCAAACTGCCAGCACCACTGCTGTTGCACTTGAGGACATTATCAAGCGAGGTGAGGCTGACGAACACAGCGCTGCGCTATCACGACAGTCGATCTGGTAACTGAGATGGCTACCACGTGACCAGCAGGCCGGCAGTGTGTACAGCGTGGGTACTCTGGACAAAGGGATGGTGCGGGACAGCATGAGATTTCTTCATGCCACTCAGAGCAGCGCACAGTTTAAAACTTGTGCGTTGTTTGGTTCTGCAATTTCCATTTAATATTTTCAGACTGCGGTCGAGCATGGGTAACTGAAACCATGGAAAGCAAAACCACAGATGATGGAGGACTGTCCACTCCAGGCATGGCCCTAGGCACGGGAGTGTGGGATGAGACCAAGCTATCTCCCGCCCTCGAGGAACTCAGGCTCTGCTGGGGAGACAGGTCCAGGGGTGGGGAGGGCTCTGACCAACACTCCTCTCCAGGGACAGGAGTAGCCAGAAGTCAGGGGCCGTCAAGGATGATGCATGCGACGGGCTTGCAAGGACCCCAGAGGGTCCCACTGGGGTGAGGGGGATCCGAGGGCTTGCTGGGGATGTGCTATTTCCCATGGATGCAGAGCAGAGAGGCCGGCGTCGGGTCTTGGAGAGTTCTCAACAGGAAATCATATTTTGGGGGCAAAACTGCAAAGTCATCACTTGGGAACTCATTCCTAACTCGTCACGGCTTCCAAGGACTGGAATGGAAAGTGTCGTCACTCTGCCAGATGCGGCTTCCCAGTGGAACACAGAGGAGGGAAGGGCCTCATCCTCCTGTCTGCTGGAATCCTCCTGCAGCTCCCAAGGAGGAATGATTGCCACTGGCCCCACGGCATGGGAGGCCTCTGGCAAAGACTCTCTGCTTGGCCAAAGAGCAGTCGGCTTCTGGATCTCCTCCTAGGCCCACTTGGGCACTTCCTTTAAAATCCAGTTTTATCAAACAACCCCGCTACGTGAGGTTAGCAGGAACCCTGTACTCTCAATATCTGGTCAGGCTCCTCATCCTCCACCCCCCACCCCCCACCAGGTGGTGTCTGACCCCCTGGCCTGTCTGCAGCAAGGATCCTGCTAAGCTGGTTTGGCCGGGATCCCCCTCACCCCTGCCGTTTCCTCTCAGTACTTTTCTAGCCCCGACCCCCACCCTGCTCCTTGGCCAAATATCCCCACTTGCCTGTGTTGTATTTGGAGTTGAGCCCAATCTGTCCCCCAGTGCAAAACCCCATGCAGTGGCCCAGGTCCCTGTGGCAATGGTCCTGGAGAAAGCCCTCCTGGCCATGCTCTAACAAGTGTCACTGAGTAATCTTTCCTTCAGCACCTCCCGGTTGAAGCAGGATCATGCAGGGCACTGGGTGATTTCAGAACCTTTCTTCGTTGCTCTCCCTCCTGAAAAAGCCCAGTAAGAGGCTCAACGGGTCCACAAAACTCCTAGTACACCTGGCGTGGTCCTTCGGCATCTAAATCCCTCTTTTCCCCGGATGGCCAGACACAGGGCTCCGTCTCTGGGCTCTGGGGCAGTCCTGGGGCGGCCTCACTCCCAGCTCTCAGAGACCCACAGAGCTGCTTTTTCCTGCCTTGCTGGTTTCTGGGTCTCTCCTCTAACAAGACCTGGAGCAGTCTGGCCTACTTTGGAGGTGAACAACCCAACCGACTGGGCGATGGGAGGAAGTGATAAGTGCAGCTGCCTCCTCGGCCACGGCTTCCTCCTCCGGGGAGACCAAGGTTCTCACGGTGCCGGCAAGACCGTGGGAGCTGGGCTGGAGCTCCTGTTCCTTACCGTTTGTCAAGGCTGGGGGACGCTTCCCTCTCTACAGTTGAACCCTAGATGACTGTGGCAGATAAAACGAAAAGCCAGAAAAGGGCTGGCTGTGTCTGGGCTGGCTTCTGAGAGGGGCTTTGCTGCTGTTTGTGGGGCACAGAAATCGGCTGGCTCCATGTTGGCTGGACCCCTGCATCACCAAGCTTGACCTTGGGTAACTGTCCTCCCTAATAGGGTTAAGTGTCCTGAGTAGGGACAGAAAGAGGACTAGAGATCAACACATTTCTCAAGACTCTGCCAAGTGCTGAACTCTGGTCCAAACACAATGGGGAACAGTATCTCAGTTCATCCTCCCAACTTGTAACTAAATCTGGGTTCTCACCCTTGGCTCTGTTGCCTTTTGGGGCTAGATACTTCTTTTCTGTGGGGACTGTCCTGTGCATTATAGGACACCCAGCAGCGTCTCTGGCCTCTACCCACTAGATGCCAGTTGCACCACTCCCTCAGTAGTGACAATCAAAATTGTCCCCTGGGGGCACAATTGCACACAGTTGAGAACCACTTGGCTATAAGTAGAGGACAAAAGAGGTCACCGAGCAGGGTGCTGAAAGCTCTTGTCTGAGATCCCACAGCTGAGACGAGAGTGAAACCCAGGACATTTTGTTTTTCTTGTCTTTTCTTTTCACACCACGTATTGCAAGAATTCAGGAAATCCTAATCCCTCTGAATTTATTCCCTCAATTGTCAATGACATCAGAGTTTTCTCCCTTAGGGGGTGATCATAAAAAATCAAATACGACACTAGATAATTGATACGATAATGTAGAGGAGAGGGTTGGCTTTGTGGTAGGTCCTTTCCTGTGCAACAGATATATTCTTTTGAAATAAAACATATGCCAATAAAAATATAGCAGTTCTCAGCCCTATCTGTGTATGAGAATCACCCCGACAGCTTTGACTACGAATGCCTGGGCCGCACAGCGAGAGATTTGGGGTTGAACTGGCATCAATGGGTCCTAAATCTCCCCAGGTGACTCCAGCTATATCTCAGCCAGGGCTGAGAATCTGTCAGAATCCCTTCGAACATCTGTAGTGGTTCCAGTATAACCTCCACCTGTTACACGTTCCAGGTAGGAAGGGGCAAGTCCTTGATAAGGGAACGAGGAAAGGTCTGTTCACTTGAGTCCCTTGAGTGAGATGCTTGACAAGGGTCATGCTGAGGGGAGGTAACAGCAGGGCCTAGATCATTACAGCACTGTCTTCAGAATTTTCAACTAGTAGCCTGGAATATTTACCGTGCCACACACAACCCGGGCAACTGGCACGCAAAGGTCAGTGGAAAGAGATGAGATATGGGCCTTAGAACAGGTACCATTATGATTAAATAGTGCACATGTGTTCTTAAGATAAATGCACGAAGAATTTTCTTAAGTGAGGGCTGGGTAGAAACGGGGCTTTCTCCTTCCTCCTCCTCCTCCTCCTCCTCCTCCTGCTTGTTTTCCTCCTCTTCTCCCTTTTTCTGTTTGGTCTTCCCCTTTTAATCCTGACTTGATTCTCTTGGATTATTGGCCATCTAGAAAATACAGGAATAAAGCTGTTGTTACCATCAGTACCTGGCACTGCCACTGCAGACCCCGCCCAGTAAATTTAAGCACGTCTTGCACAGACACTTCTAAATTGAGACGGAGAGTTTGGTATCACGCTATTCTCATCGTTCATACAGCATGTTTCTATCATTACATAATTATTAAAAGCATTATTTGGATGTCCATATAATCTCCTATCCTATGTCTGTATCCATATATCACTATTTATTTTCTCACTTCCCCTTCATTAAACACATATTGTTGCCACATTTACAAACAGATATTTTAAATCAAGCTGCAAGAAGCAACCTTGTAAACAACTTTGGAAATATTCCTAGAGGTGGAATTATTGGGACAAAGTCAGGTACTGGTGACATCATGTGTCATGATGATGATGAATTGCTTTCTATAAAAAGGATGAACAAATTTAGATGCGAAACGCCTTGGTGTGAGGAGCTGAGTCATTCATCCTCAGGGACTCCAATTAATATCATTCAAAAATTGACAATGTAACAGCTAATAACTAGTACCTTATTTTTTGTTTCATTTGTGTGTGTTGGATTGTTAGGGGAGATATTTTTCACGTTTATTAGTTATTTGAACATGTATTTGGCTGTGGATTTTTGTGCGTGAATGTGTTTTCTGTTCATTTATTTGCATGACTACATGTTGGAATTACTTTTTCATAATTTAGAAAATCTCTTTCTAGATTAAAGATATGAAAATCTTGTCTTTATGTTACACACATTATTTCTCAGTTTGTTTTAAGCTTTAGCATGTTTTAGACAATATTTATTATTTCTTTTCTCTATTCAATATTATTCTATCTTTTCTCTCTGACATTGAAGAGACAAATATATTCATGGGCAAAATTTGAAAAGCAAATATAAAAATGTAAATTACAAAAAAAAAAGTATGTTTTGAATTCCACCAAAAATAATCATTACTACGCTTTGGTGCAACTCCCAGCTACTGACAGGGATACAAGATTTTTTTTTCCAAAATTAGAATTATATAGTGTATGTTATATTGTGAGCTGTTTTCGTGAGTGTTTTCTTTGTTCACTCAATAAATCTCTAAGACATGATATTTAATAGCTGTAAACTCTTTCATTACAGAGAGGTAATATATTATTTTAAACAATTACCAATCGTTAGGTAGCCATGGAAATGTCGGGTCCAAGGATGTGCCCAGTATAAAGACTTGTGATTAAAAATGACTGAATTGGCCTTAAGGAAAGTTGGGGCAAATTACCCCCTCACCAAATGAGAGCGGGACAGCCTCGTTTGAAAGGCAGTTGAGGGGACGGATATATGCATACACAAAGAGTGCAATGTGCACAATCCGAGAAATGGACACGCTTGAAACTGGGACTTGGGGGGAAGGGGGGGCAAGGGCAACATACGTAACCTAAACATCTGTACCCCTATAATAACGAACAATAAAAAAAAAGGCAATTGAAATGTAGGCAAGAGTCTGACACACGCTTTGTGCCTCCTGAATGTTCATTCCAGTTGAAATTCTGAACTTTTCTGAAGTTTCCAATCAAGCTTTTTGGGATTAAGAAGCTGTTACTTTGTGTATTTTGTGGAGGCTGTGACACTGTGGCGATATCTCTAGTTTAAACAACATGCGGGCTGACATCTCTCCCCAAATCCACTGTCTCTCTCCACCCCTCCCCCATCTCCCCCTTAATCATGTTTCCATAATTTCCTTACGGCGCTTCACACGGAGCGACAAGCCTCGCACTGTGTCTGTCAGGGTTTGTTAGAAGGGCTGACAGCTGATATTTTCCAAAGTGACCATGCAGTGGAGTGCAGGGACCAAAGTATTCTTGGGAGAGCTGGTTCCAGGGGGCTGGATGGCAGGAGGAGTACGTGGGGAGGACTCTGGTCAGCAGGAACGGGAGTGCTGAGTATCCCTAGCAGATGTACAGGTAGCAAACCACGAGCATCCTTTACTAGAAGGAGGGAAGGTGGAGTCGGAGGTGGGAGTCCGACTGAGTAGGATTTGAAATCATCCTAGACATTAGCCGTGGTGCCTGCTTACTGAGCGCTTGCTGTGGTCCAGGCGGGGTTCAGCAAACTGGGGCCTGCAGGTGAAATCTGGCCCATGGCATGTTTACTTAAATAAAGTTTTTTTGGCACGCAGCCACACCCATTTGTTAACAAATGGCCTGTAGCTGCTTTTACTCTAGAGGAACAGAGTTAAATAATTATGAGAGAGACTGGATAACTAATAATGACAAAAATATTTACTGTTTAATCCTTTATAGGAAAAGGAAATAAACTTCTACACGCTTTTTTTTTCTTTTCAGTTTGTTCACATACAATTGTTATTATTATATTATTTCCTAACTTTAAAGGAAGTACATGTTCACTGTGGGCAACTGGAGAAATATAATCATTGTTTCTTCAAAATCAGGAAAGAAGAAAATTCAAATTACTACTCTAAACTGATCCCTTGGGCAATTTACTTAACCTGTAGCACCTCAGTATTTTCTTCTGTAAAATGGGTACCAGTCACAATAGGGCTGCTGTGAGGATTGAGTAAGTTAAGGCATTTAAGGCACCGAGCTGCCTGGAATGTCACAAATTCTCAGAGGACGCCAATCCTCTCATACACATTGGTGCTGCTGAGGGGCTGGACTGGGCCTCCTTAGACAATAAAGATAATGCTCACTGTGTTTCCTTTTTAAATAAAACCATAGGAATGGGCCTGACCAAATGCTATAAAAAATTCTGTACTTTTCCCTCCCATAACTTAGCACCGAGATGACTTTGGTCCCTGTTAATCCTACAGCACTTGATGTGTGCTTTATACCCAAAGAACAAAAGCGATATTAATGAATCATGATTGCTTTGAGTCTAAATAATAATCTGACTCTACCA
>RJWJ010045632.1:0-11679 GCA_004363605.1 Indri indri
ATGCAATCTCCGGCTGATGTTTGTGGGGAAGCCGCCAAGTGTCCAGGAGCAGGTGGCCATGGGCTCCCTTGTGAAAGTGCCTGGCCAAACTGGGGTCAGAAAAGCTCACATGGGAGCTGCCCACGCCTGGAGTTGGCTGCCTACCCAGAAGGCGTGGTGGCATGGGCTGGTTGATTTTTAGCCCTGGTGACTTTGGGAAGTAAACTGAGCGAGAGACACAGGTGCTAATAAATAGGTGGTGATACCTATAGATCCAACTAAATAGAGTAGTGCATATTTTAAATTCTAAAAATAAATTCATAATGACAAACAACTCTTTTTTAAACAACTATGGATTTCCTTGTTGCTATACTTCATACTTGTGTTTCTTCTCAATCAGATAATGATACAAATGCTATCAACACTTGAACCTGACCCCATGGCTTAAGGAAATATCCATGCTGGAGTCTAGAAAAGACATTGTACTATGCTTTATTCTAAGTCAAAACAATTATTGTAAGAAAGCAGACAGATTCAATGGCTTTGAATTTACATGAGAAATTGTGTATTTGAATACAAATATCATCGGGCCTTAGTTTTCATACAAAAAAGAGGAATATACTGAATGTCACATGGGACAATGATATATTCTTCTTTATACATTTGTAGTGACCAGGAAATTGATACATGATGTGTTCATATAGCTGTATGTGTGAGAATTACATTAATTCACATTTAATTTTTTAAAGTGAGTAAGATGATTTTGGGACTCCATTTCTATGAGTCAGAGAATAATTCTGATGGGCTCGACAAATGCAGAAATTTGAAAATTAATTTAGCTTATAAAATTACATTCCATCAAAATAGGAATAGCTCAGAGGGAAAAAAAATCAGTGGTGGAAACACCCTTCAGTATGTTTAGCCTATTAAAAGTTCCTAAATGACTCAAAATGTGGTTCTTATATATGATAAATATTTTCTATACTGCAGCTATATGTTGACAGATGAACAACATGTACTGTTGGTGAAGAGGCTGTAAGTGTCAAATACTAATTACCATGATTATGATTTGAACTTGTCAGACCTAACATCTTGAAATCTTGAGGAGGATTTGCAGAAAGATGGGAGCAGAGCATGTTACAAATCCTTTTTTATTTAGTTATTATTAAACTATTGAGAATATGCAAGTAACGTGCACCATAAAAGCTGGTGCTGTGATGTAATTATACCCTTTTTAAAGACTATCAACATAATACCATGCTGTATTTCATTATACAGAAAATACTGGTCCATGTTGTTCTTCCTCTGCACTTGTCCTGAGAATTTTTACATGGCCTTTTTTTCAGATTTCTTCCGTGTTTTAACTTAAAGAGAAATGTAATATATCATCAGATAAGAGGATTGTGATCGCCTTTCCTTCTGTGCACTTGAAACTGGTTTATCAGTAGGAAATTTCTGGGAAGGTAAGTACTCACTAGCACAGAGGAAAAGTTTGAGACATCTTCCCAGGTTTAAGGTAATTTAATTACATTTTCTTAGTCTTTAAACAGAAGGGAATTACCTGATTTTTCCAGGCTTTCCCCCTTCTGATCAATTACTGCCTTAATTTGCATCATCTTCCTAACACTTAGAGCCCCATTTTATTCTTCAGCTCAAAGTCCTTGACCCATGTCGTCCTCCATAAAATCTTTCTGGAAAGCTTTCTGCACTATAGAATCCTTGCTCCTTAATTGTGTTAACTCTCAGGTGGCTGCTATGACACTCTTAATATTTTGCGGCACTCATTTGTCTGCACATTTGTATATCCTGTTCCCCACTGTATATTTCCTGAGCACAAGGACTGGGAATATCATGTCTGCATCCCCAGGACTGAGCACAGAGTTTGGCCTAAAGTAGCTTCTTAACAAATATTTTGTGACTGCATAAAACAGCATCCTTTCATTGCATTCAACACCCCTCGAAAATCTGGCTCACTCTTTTTTCCCAGCCTCATCTTCTTCCCCTCATGCTCAGCTCCCAGATGGCAGCCACTCAGGATAATTTTCTGTTCTTTGAACATGCTGAGCACTTCTAGGCATTCAAGTTCATGCCCTGTGCCCATGCTGGTCTCCAGGTCTCTTCTTGTTGAAATCTCATTTATCTGTTTCAGCCTAATTTAAATACTCGTGTGTATGTCTGAATGTAAGTATGTGTGAGAAAACTCTGACCCTCCTCTAACCCCAGCTAGAATTCATTTTGTCTCCTGTGCGTTACCCTGTAATTTGTTTAATCCCAGTTGGTTGTCATTATAGCTAGCTGTGCATTTCTTGATTTCCCTTACTGGCTGATGAGTTCCTTGAAGACAGGAACTGTATTGATATGTTCATTCATTTCAAAATATGTATTGGACATTTTCTATAATACATGCCAGGCATTGTGTTAAGTTCTGGGCACAATGTGGCAATGATAAACAAAATTCCTGTGCTCAAAGAGCTAACATTCTAGTCAAGGAAGTAAGACAATAAAAATATAAACAAACAATGCAAAACATGTCCGATGGTGTTAAGTACCCTGATTAGACATAAAGCAAGAAAAAAGGGATCACAAAAAGCTTCTTCAAGGAAGTGACCTTTGTGTAGAGATCTGAAGGAAGGAAGGAGCACATTGGTGGAAGAGTGTTTTACACAGAAGGACTAACAAGTCCTAGGACCCCAAAGCAGGAGTGAGCTTGCAGTGAATGAGGAAGAACAAGGAAGCCAGTGTGGGTGGGGCAGAGTGAGCTGGTAGAAAGCAGAAGTGGAGGGCAGAGCTCCAGGAGGAGTCCAGGTCAAGGAATCCTTATATGTCCTGGAACACTCTTGGGATTTTTACCCCAATGACATGGTGAGACTTTGATTGGTTCTAGGTGGAGGAATTACATGCTCAGACTTATGTTTTCAAGGCAAGACCCTGATTGTGTGTATGTTGAATTTCCAGTAGGGGGGTAGGTATGGAACTAATGAGATCAGTTAGGTTGCTAGTGCAACTGTTCAAGCAAGAGATGGTGGTGGAATGGACCAAGTTGGTGGAAGCATTGGGAGGTGGTTGGGTTTTGGACGTACGCAATGTGCTAACACATTTACTGAAGGATTTATTGAGAAAAAGAGGGGCATGGAAGATGAATCCAAGCATTTGGGGCTGAGAAAATGGCAGAATAGATATGCCAATTACTGAAATAAAGTAAGACTTCGGGATGGCTAGGTTGGGCTAAGAAAATCAAACGATCTCTTTGGGATGTGGTAAGCTTGAGATGCTTATTGGATGTCTAATTGAAGATGTCAAGTAAGTAAGTTTATATTTAAATCAAGAGCTCAGGGCTAAAGATAAAATTTTAGGAATTTTTATCCTGTGAATACATAAAACTCTGAAATGAAGCTAATAAAAACAAAACCAAACCTCTGAGACTGAAGGAACATCAAACTGAGTTATGTATACATTGCAAAGAGATTTTAAGAACTGGAGACTTCACAGCTTAGAGATCAAAAAGATGAAGGAAACCAGCTGAGGAGACTGAGCTGGAGCACCTCATGAGGGGTGGTTGCTCGGTAAAGATTCCCTGACTGATTGCTTATTTCTAGTATAGGAACAATTCCTCTCATTTCACTTTGGATGGTCTTGTGACTAGGGAGCAGTAGAAGAGAAGAGAGTGCTTCTATCATTAGACCCTAAAGACAGAGTTTTGTGTGTAAACCTGGAAATACAGTTCATCCCTGCCAGACGCATTTTCTCTGGATTTCCACTCCACCATTCAGGCAAAGAAGTAATCCTCTTCTCCCTTTGAGCATACCTCTACTGAGAAGGTAGAGTTTTGTGGCTTATCACCTTTTCAAGGTTGTTCTTGATATATATTTTAATTGATTTCCCCTCCATTGGGAACATGCCATGATTTGGCCAGGGGGCAATTCTATGAAGACATGGTCAGTTCTGGGGCTACCTCTGGATACTGAGGTCTGTTTAGTGCAGAAGCCCCAGTATATCACCTCCATCACATTACCTAGGTCATGGCACATGGTCTTTAGCAAATCCTTCACTTGCTCTGGGTTTCCACACTGGGGTGGGTTCCTGGCAAGTATTCCAACTGCAGATGTTTCTGAAGATGTAAGTGAAGTCTGACTCATTGTGAACTTGTGAACTCACCCTAGTCACTAGAGCAGATGGAATGTGAACAAAGGTCAAAATAGATTCATCAGTAGTAAGTTTGCTGACATTATAATAGGTACTTAACTGCCTCTGTTCCCTCCCCCACAACAAACTATGAAAACAACTAATGTGGTTGTGAGCATGTTTAAAGAAACATCTCACTCCATGCCCAGGGACATTTCTTAGCTTCTAAGTAGAGGGTGCTATCTTGCTAAAATAATGGTCAAGTAAGACTGGCAACATGAAAGCCCGATAGAGGAAAATGGAACTTCATTTCCCAGAAAGCTATGAACGTATTGCTTTAACAGAAATTGACAGAGAAAAAAATATACAAAAGAGGGTAATATACATATAAAACTTGGTGCCTTTGGAGTATATTTTATGATTTTCTATAATTTTCTTTTCTTCTTGGGTATGTATTATCTCCTGTCATAATAAACTTTATTTACCTATCCTTAGCAACTAGCCAAAGTTGAGTCATATTAAGAAATTTGTTGTCAATAATTCATAAAGTACTCAACCAATGGATAGATATGATTGTGCAGAATATACTTTTAGCATTTAATAATAATAAAAAGCGAGAAGACTATATGGTGCTTTTTCTATCCATTCATCTACACATATATACATATGTATTAGTATATATATATATACACACAGATACATGTAGGCTGTAAATATATGTGTATATATATATATGTATGTATATATATGGATAGATTAAGCATAATAGATGCATATGTATCTCTCCAGCCTACATGTATGTGTGTGTATCTATACACATATGTATATATGCCATATATATGTATATCCAGTCTACAGTAGGTATTTTCAGCTAACTGTTATGGAAGTCATTGGAAATGGGTTAAGAAAATACTTTACCAACCTCATACTGGCAATGTCAGAAATGACCTTTAAAAAGTGGAAAATGGTTGCCTGCAGTCTAAGATTTAGAAAGGTCAACAGGCAATTTAAAATTGAAAACCTAGTAAGTTTTTTACAACTTATCCAGGGAGAACAACTGTTTTTACTCTTTGCTATGTAAGCTTCCATTGGATTCTGTTAGGCACAGTGGAGTAGTATTTTTAGTGATAATAGATCAAAGTAAAATCAAAATAATTGGGAAAAACTTTAACAATGATGAACACTTACATAGCACATTTAATTAGTGTCATTTATTCATCATTACAACCCACGAGGCAGTCACTTTTATACTTTCATTGCAGAAAAGTAAATGGAGGCTTAGAGCAGGTAAAGAATGTAATACAGTTATTAAAAATATTCAGTAGAGCTGAGACTTGAACTCAGATTGGACAACAAAGCTATATTTCCTCCTCTATGTTATACTATGTTCCAAAGAATTGACAATGACTGTTACCTTATATTTATTACAGAGAACATTTTTTAAAAGTTTGAAATGTAAGTGCATGCTCTGATGTGGCAATTTTTTCTTTCCTTTAGAAGCCAAACTAAAAAGATCACTAGAAGATGACACAATGTTGTATCTTGAAAAAACCAATTTATAACCCTTTGAAAATTGAATATATGTGAAAAAGAACAGACTATGGGAATGGTATAAGTTTATTTCATTGAGCTGTCTAGTTCTGAGGAGTTACAATTTTATTGTTCACAAAGTCTTTAAGGCAATATGTATCTCAACACAAGTTATGATGTTACGTATCAGAGTTGCAAAGTTCGAATAAAAATAAAGGCAGAATTGAAGAAAACAAGAGAGAAAAGACGAAACAATTACCTGGAGGCCATAGTGGAAATGTTACTTAAAGAGGCAGCAGGTGTCTGCAAAGTGGTTTTTAGTATTGTAATGTGCCTGGAAGTTGGCTACAATGAAGATGATGAAATAGTAAGTTAACTCTTGCAAAGCTACAGTAGGCCATAAATTTGTCTTGGAAATGATGCAGTGAAAACATTCTCAGATATTTATTTTAGCAGAAGAATTTTAGATGGAGAAGATCCTGGAAGGACAAAATGGGCAGCCACAGACTTTAAATAAGTCATAGAACAAAAAAGAAGGGCCTTATGAGAAACTTGCAGTATGAAGTATGAATGTGTGTGCCTGTGTATGTTTGCGTGTGTGTTGGCGGTGGTGATGGTGGGAATTATCAGACCACATTGCTGCCTGCTTCTAGGCCACACTCAAGGGAAGGGACTCTGGATCTACAGGACACGCCTTTAGCTGCAGCTGTCAGACTCTCTCTTCCTCTCCAATGTTCACTGGTGGTTGTAACATTTCGGTGTATAGTACAGTTTTTACAAAGTCAAGTTCTCCTTTACATACGCACATCAAGTATTCGATAAAAATTGTTCAACCTGAGCACATTTTTCTTATTAAAAATAATAAGTATTAAGATTATTTTTGCATGAATATGAGATGTTTAATGCTGAAAGGAGATTATTCCTGCTCAATAAGCATTATTATTAATAATGATGTGCTAGCTGAAGGACGAAGCAGAAATTTTGTAGGGAAGAAACTGTTCTAGATATTTTTACATCTTTTTTTAAAAACAATGTTTATCCTCTCTGATTAAAATATTAAAAAGTATGAAGAGTAAAGTGAAAAATGGCCCATAATTCCAGCTTCCAGAGATAACTACTATTAATATTATGGTTTATTTCTTTGTATGGGTTAATATACATGTGTATATTAACCAGGTTTATACTACATGTATAGTTGTATATCCCACTTTCTCATCTAGTAATGTATGGATTTTCCAGGCATCCAATGCTATTTGAAAACATAATTTTTAAAACATTTTTTGAATACATATTTTGCTTAAATATATCTATAACTAGATATATATATTTATTGTTTGCTTATTTTATATTATAAATAAAGCTATGGTAAGTTTTTGTACACAAATCTTAGTGCATCAAAAACAGTGGATATTTTGGTCCATTTTTTGAATTTTGTGGAAATGCTTCTTGTGCCTTATTCAACTTATTCTGTAGAATACAAATACATTAGTGAATAGATGTTCCATTAATTAAAAAATTACCATTGTGAGATAAGTGTGAAATGTTGAGTTCAACAAAGGTATAGAGATTTCTATAGAACTTCTTAGAGCCTTTAATGTGAAAATATGTGCTGTGAATTACTATTGATAAAAAGGAGATCAAGTATGCAGCATACCATTTTTCCAAAGATCACAGAGCTATTATTTTGTGGAATTTCAGTTTCGAAAGCATTAAATATGATCTTTCTTTTGATTCAGAGTAGTTATACCAGTTATATTAGTTGGCGTAACACAAGGATATACTTCAGTAACAAATACACTCTGAATCTCTATGGTTTAACTCAGCAAAGGTTTACCCCTTGCTTATGTCATATTATGTGATAGGTCGTCCTCCTATGTGTTTCTCTCCCTAGATAGTGTCCCAGGGATTCAGGTTAATTCAAATTCTAACTTAACCAGCTCTAATTTTTTTTTTTTCAGCCACTTGAATGAGGTTGAATATGGAGAACATAACTGTTCTTAACTTCCTCCTTCCATGTTTAATTGGTGACAATTAGTCATACGCCTAGACTACTTAAATTCATGGGACTGGGAAAGATTAACGAGCATTTGAATGATGAGTAACAACAATCTCTGCCATACTGTTTTTTAAAAAAACAAGTAATAGATGTTGGATTTTGTTGAATGCCTATTTGGATGCTACTAGGATGATAATTTTTTTAGCCTGTAATGTTATGATCTTGCTTAATATTAATAAATACCTTAATATCAAACTTTTTATAGTTATCAAATAAATCCTATGCTAAGATGAAAAATGATTACCTCAATGTTCTTTTGAATTAGATTTGATAGTAGTTTTACCTAGGGTTTTGTATCTATATTCATGAATGAGATTGTTTTATAATTTTCCTATACAATGATTTTTGTTGGATATTGTTATCAGAGTTTTATTATGGAAAGTTTCACATATATACATTTTTAAATTAAGCTTTTTATTTTGAGATAATTTTACATTTACATGCAGTGAATCCATGCACTTATCATCCAGTTTCCTTAATGTTAACATCTTGCACAACTGTACTCCAATACAAAAACCAGCATATTGGCATTGATACTGTTAAGATAAAGAACATTTCCATTACAACAAGGATCCCTCATGCTATACTTTTATGGCCACACCCACTTCCCTCCTGTACCTACTCCTTACTCCTTTTTATTTTTATTTATTTATTTTTTTGAGACAGAGTCTCACTCTGTTGCCCAGGCTAGAGTGCCATCGCGTCAGCCTAGCTCACAGCAACCTCAAACTCCTGAGTTCAAGCAATCCTACTGCCTCGGCCTCCTAAGTAGCTGGGACCACAGGCATGCACCGCCATGCCTGGCTAATTTTTCCTGTGTATATATTTTTTAGTTGTCCAGCTAATTTCTTTCTATTTTTTTAGTAGAGATGGGGTCTCGCTCTTGCTCAGGCTGGTCTCGAATTCCTGAGCTCAAACGATCCGCCTGCCTCAGCCTCCTGGAGTGCTAGGATTACAGGCGTGAGTCACCACGCCCAGTCCTCCTTACTCCTTTTTAATCCCTGGCAAAGCTAATCTCTTCTCCACTTCTATAACATTGTCATTTCAGAAGTGTTTTATAAGTAGAATATTACTATATAAACTTTTGTGATTGGGTTTTTCACTCAGGATAATTCTCTGGCAATTCCTACAGGTTGCTGTGTTTATCAACAATGTTTCCTTTTTATTGCTTAGTAGTAGTCCATGGTATGGGTGTATTTTTAGTGGTTGTTGCAAGTATTACATTACATTATATAACTTATTACAATCTATTGGTGTTAATCATTTTATTGGTTCAAGTTAAGTAGTGAAATCTTACTTCCATTTATGGGTGTATCACCATTTGTTTAACTATGCACCCACTGAAAGTATACCTGGGTGTTTCCAGTTTTTGGCTATTGCAAACAAATAAGCTGCTATGAATAATCATATAGAGGTTTTGTATGAACTTAAGTTTTCATTTCTCTGGGATAAATGTGCATGACTGACATTACTGGGTTGTATGACAGTTGCATGTCTAGTTTCTTAAAGAAACTTCCAAATTGTTTTCCAGAGTGACTACACCATTTTACATTCCCACAAGCAAAGTATAAGTGATTGAGTTTTTCTTCATCCTTGCCAGCATCTAATACTAAGATTTTTTGTTTTAATGTTAGCCATTCTGATACACATGTAGTAATAGCTCTGTTGTCTTAATTTTTAAAATTTCCCCATAGCTAATTGTGTTGAACATCATTTTACATGCTCATTTGCTGTCTATGTACTTTCTTTGATGAACAATTTGTTCACCCATTTGTGCCTATTTTTTAATTGTCTCATTTATTTTTATTTTTTCTACTATTGAGTTTTCAGAGTTCTTTATATATTATATTATAGATACTAGTTCTTTGTCATACATGTGGTTTACAAATATTTTCTCCCTTTGTGTAGCTTGTCTTTTCATCCTCTTAATAGGATCTTTCTCAGAGCAAATTTTTAATTTTGATGATGTAATTTATTAATTTTTCTGTTTATGGGCATGCTTTGTTGTCAAGTCTAAGAATACTTTACCTAGACCTGGATCCCAAAGATTTTCTCCTATAATTTTTTTCCCAAGTGTTTTATAATTTTACAATTTATCTTTAAGTCTGTGATCCATTTTGAGAGTTAATTTGCATGTGAGGTATAAGGTTTAGGTCAAGATTCATTGGTTTCTTTTCGGAGGGGCTTATGGATGTCTAATTGCTCTAGCACCTTTTGTTGAAAAGATTGTTCTTCCTCCACTGAATGGCTTTTGCCCCTTTGTTCATACTCAGTTAGGTGTATTTGTGTTGATCTCTTTCTGGTTTCTCACCAGTGCCATACAATCCTGACTGCTGTACCTATAAAAAATGTCTTGAAATCAGGTAGATTTCATTCCTCCCACATTATTATTCTTTTGCAAAATTGTTTTAACTATTCTAGTTCCTTTGCCTTTCCATATAATTTTTTGAATAATCTTATCTATAGCTACAAAAAAAACTTGCCAAGATTTTGATAGAAATTATATTATATCTGTATATGAACTTGTGGAAAATTAGTATCTTTACTATGCAAAATCTTCCTAACCAGAAATACAGGGTATCTCTCCATTTCTTTAAATCATTGATTTCTTTCATCAGCATTGTATAGTTTTTGCATAGGAGTCCTGTGCATGTTCTATTATAATTACACTTAAGTGTTTCATTTTGGGGGAGGTGATTGTAATTGGCATTGTATTTTTTAATTTCAGTGTGCATGTGTGTTCATTGATAGTATATAGATACAGATTTTTGTATATTGCAAATTTGCTAGTCATTTATTAGTTCTGGGAATTAAAAAAAAAATAAATTCCATGGAATTTTCTTTGAAGAAAATTGTATCACACAAATAGCGACAATTTTATTTTTTCCTCTCCAATCTGTATGCTTTTTTATTTCTTTTCTTGCCTTATTATACTCTCTACAATTTCATTGCTATGTTGAATGGGAGAGTAATGAGAGCAGACATTCCCACATCATTCTTGATCTTGAGGTAAAACATTCAGTCTTTCACCAATAAATGTGATGTTAGCTGTAAGTTTTTTTGTAGATTCTTTTTATCAGGAGGAAGATGTTTTCCTCTATTCATATTTTTCTGACAGTTTGTGTCATGAAATGATGTTGAATTTTGTCAAATGCTTTCCCCCCCTGCAGTTGATATAATCCTGTGATTTTTCTTTTTTAGTTTGTTGATATGGTGTCATAGTCCATTTTGTGCTAGAATATCCAAGACTGGGTAATTTCTAAAGAATATAAATTTATTTCTCACCGTATGGAAACTGGGATGTCCAAGATCAAGGTGCTGGTAGGTTTGGTGTCTAGTAAGAGCCCATTCTCTGTTTCCAAGAGGGTGCCTTGAACTCTGCATCCTTCTGAGGAGAGGAACACTGTATTTCACATGGCAAAAGAGTGGAAGAGAACAAACGCATTCCCCAAATCCCTTTTTATAGTGGCATCAATCCATTTATAAGGGCACAGCCCTCATGATCTAAATCCCTCCCTATAGGTCTCCCAACACCTCTCAACACTGTTGCATTGGACATTAAGTTTCAATGAGGGTTTTAAAGAGGAGAAAACCATTCAAACCATAGCATGTGGTGAATTACATTGATTAATTCTCAAATATTGAATCAACCTTGCATCTCTGGAATAAATCTGTCTGTGGTACATAATTATTTTTATATATGGCTCGATTCTATTTGCTAAAACTGTGTTAAGGATTCTTGTATCTATATTCATGAAAGCTATTGGTCTGTATTTTTCTGTATTTGTACTGCCTTTGCCTGGTTTAGATATTAGAGTAATACTATTTAATACAATGAATTGGGAAGTTTTGCTCTCCTTTATTTATTTATTTTTTCTGGAAGAAATTGTGTAGCATTGGTGTTAATTCTTTTTTAAACCTTTGGTAGAATTCTCCAGTAAAACAATCTGGCCTGGAGATTCCCTTGGGGAAATTTAAATTAAATTCAAATT
>RJWJ010045633.1:0-11666 GCA_004363605.1 Indri indri
GAGAGAGAGAGATTCAATAAGAGCTGAATATTAAAATAATAGTAAACTGGCCGGGTGCAGTGGCTCACACCTGTAATCCTAGCACTCTGGGAAGCCGAGGCGGGTGGATCGCTCAAGGTCAGGAGTTCAAGACCAGCCTGAGCAAGAGCGAGACCCTGTCTCTACTAAAAAACAGAAAGAAATGATCTGGACAACTAAAAAAATATATATAGAAAAAATTAGCCGGGCATGGTGGCGCATGCCTGTAGTCCCAGCTACTTGGGAGGCTGAGGCAGTAGGATCACTTGAGCCCAGGAGTCTGAGGTTGCTGTGAGCTAGGCTAACGCCACAGCACTCTAGCCCTGGCAACAGAGTGAGACTCTGTCTCAAAAAAAAAAAAAAAAAAAAAAAAGTAAACCTAGTTTTACCTATTGTACTGAATTGAATGGTGTCTCTCCAAAATTCATGTCCACCTAGAGCCTCAAAATGGGAGCTTATTTGGAAATAGGGTCTTTGCAGATATAATTAGTTAAGATGAGGTCATACTGTTGGGGTAGGCCCCAAATCCAATGGCTGGTGTCCATATAAGAAGGCCATGCAGCCTGGGCAACATAGCAAGACCTTGTCTCTACAAAAAATAAAAAAATTAGCTGGGCATGGCGGTACGCACCTGTAGTCCCAGCTACTCAGAAGGCTGAGACGGGAGGATCTCTTGAGCCCGGAGTTGGAGGCTGCAGTGAGCTATGATCATGCCACTGTACTCCAGCCTGGGTGACAGAGCAAGGCCCTGTCTCTAAAAAAAATAAGTAAGAAGGCCATGTAAGGACACACAAGGATGAAGTCCTTGTAAAGATAGAGACAGAGATTGGAGTTATGCTGTCACGGGCCAACAAACACCAAAGATTGTCAGCAACCACCAAAAGCAAGGAAAGAGACAAGGAAGGATTCTTCCCTGGAGACTTCAGAGAGGGAGCATGTTCTTGCTGAAACCTTGATTTTGGACATCTAGCCTCCAGAACTGTGAGAGAATAAATCACTGTTGTTTAGCCACCCAGTTTGCAGTAATCCATTATGGCAGCCCTAGGAAACTAATACATCTATCAAGTTGCCAAGCTAAAAAATATTATCTAACCTCGTTGACAACATGAACAAATGGCATTTATGTACTGCTGGCAGGTGTGTGCGAGGTGGTACATCTTCCTACAGGATATTTTGTACATACACATTAAGAACCTTGATGTGTATACCTTTAATCCAAACAATCCCACTTCTGGCAAATGTTCCTTAAAAGAAAAAAAGTGCATATCCACAAGAGATGTTCTTCACCGGGTTGAGGTGAAATATGACATACACCATTATCCCAAATATGCAGCCATTTAAACCTTTTTTTTTTTTTGAGGCAGAGTCTCGCTCTGTTGCCCAGGCTAGAGTGCCATGGCGTCGGCCTAGCTCACAGCAACCTCATACTCCTGGGCTCAAGCAATCCTCCTGCCTCAGCCTCCCGAGTAGCTGGGACTACAGGCATGCACCACCATGCCCGGCTAATTTTTTTTCTATATATTTTTAGTTGTCCAGCTAATTTCTTTCTATTTTTAGTAGAGACAGGGTCTCGCTCTTGCTCAGGCTAATATCTACTTTAAATGTTCATTTTTTTTGTCTCTGAAATTCTACTTTTAGAAAATTATCCCCAGAATCACATGCGTGCTCACAGACAGACACACACACTCACAGTCATTGGAACATAGTTTGGAATTAAAAGAAGAAAAAAAGTCCTTCCATAAGGAAGTAGCTAACTAAAAGAGTAGATTCATACCATGGAAATCTATGTAGAGTTTAAAAAACCGGAAGGTGATTCAGTGCGTAATGGTAAAGAAAGATAAAATAGAAAAAAAAAATCAAGCTACAAAATGGTGTGTTTAGTTGTTTAGTTCGATCCCATTTATGTAAACACATACACGTTGCTACGTGCACACACAAAATCCCACGGGACGTGCACTAAACTGTTCACAGTGGTTATTTCTGAAAGGTTGGATTTACTTTTTTTCTTACAACAAAGAGATATTGATCTTCTAATCCAAAGACGTTTTATAAAGAGAAAGCAATTAAGTAAAAATTGGTTAAGGCAAATGCTCACACAAGAATGCAGTGAAAATATAAAGCTAAGGAAAAAAAGCTGGTCGCAAAATCATATATAGCATAATACTTTTTTTTTTGGTAAACATGTATAGGAGAAAAAAATTGGAAATGCTCACACCAGATTGTTAACAGTGGTTAACATTGTGGGACTCATTTTTTTCATTGTATTTTTCTCTGATTTCTATGTTTTCTGCACCAAGAATGTAATATTTTTATAAGGTGGGGTAAATAAATTAAAATGGGGAGCGGGGCATGGTGGCATGTACCTGTAGTCCCAGCTACTCAGGAAGATGAGGTGAGAAGATTGCTTGAGGCCAGGAGTTCAAGACCAGTCTAGGCAACTTAGTGAGACTCTGTCTCATAAATGAATGAATGAATGAATGAATGAATGAATGAATATAGGGGCTGCCCTAGGAGTGAGTGAACACAAAGAGCCTCCAGCCCTGGCTCCAGGCCTGGAAGCTGGCTGCTGCTTGGTGGCCCAGGGCTCTTCTTGAGATCCCAAGGACTTGTCCTTGGGTGGCACTGCCAATGAGCACTGGGTGTGCCCTGCAGGTGGGGAAAGTGAGGATTAGCACCCTCCCTCCTCAGGCTGGCACCAAGAAGCTGTTTATTACCAGAAAAAAGTTCTCCTCCCTCCCAAGCTTAGCCTAAGGCATTTGCTGGAGTCGAGAGCCAGGACAATCTTCAGAGTTAGAAAGCCCCTAAGGACTTCCCACCTGCTCTCCTAGCACAGGTGTCAGGAAAAGCTAAATGCTTGGGCACCTCATAAAGCGGCTTCCAGAAGGTCTCTGCAATCCTCTCCTGAGAAACTGGCATCTGGTATATGTCTGAGCAAGCAGGATCACTCTCTTGGCTAAAATTATTTGCGCTAATGTCTTATTCCCCTGGCTTCTCTCCTGTGTTCAAAAATACCTCTCCAAATTTGTATAAACTATTCATCCATCCATCCATTGAACCAATACATCTTTGATGAGTCCCTACTCTGCCCGGCCCTGTAGCAGACCTGAGCACACTGTGGTGAGCAGGAAAGATCCCTGCCTTTTCGGAGCTTACATTCTACTAGGGGAGACAGACAGTAAACAGGAAAATAAGTAAGAACTTCAGCTTATGCTAGGGCTATGAAGAAAATAAAACGAGGTAATTTACAGGGAGTGAGTCAGTTTGAAGAGCAACGTTAGATGCTCAAGCAGGTAGTCAGAAAAGACGTGAACTAAAAATAAAATCCTAAGCCCTCTGCTAACTGAATGAACCCCTCTCGGCCAAGAGGACCCCAGAAACACCTTAAAACTGAGTTCCCAGCCGTGACGGGATGGGAGAGATAAAACACAATTACATGCGTATGATTTCCTTCCAGAAATATTCCTGATTCTTCCTATAGCTTGTTGAATATGTCTGTCTGGCCACCCTGCTCGGTATAAAATCCTGTTCCCTTTTGTGTCTTCTTGGAGGCATGTGTGCCTGGCCACCTATCGGAATGGCCGCCCAGCAGGTTGAGCTCCTTTTTCCAAAGTATAAACCTCGTTAATTTTTCTTTTTTAGTTAACAACTCCATGGAAATGACGTTTGAGCTGACGTCTGAATGGAAATCTCAGCCAGGTAAAGTGAGAGCATGCTGGGCAAAGAGAAAAGCACGTGCAAAGGCCCTGGAGGTGGGAACTGAAGGAAATTGAGAGAGCGTCAGAGAAGGTCGGATACGGTGTGTCTTGTAGACCACGTTGAAAGAGCTTGGATTTCCGCTTACTACAAACCAGGCATGGCACTAAGCGCTTTGCACTTTGGGGTCATTTAATTTGAACAATAATTCATGAGGTCATATTATTAGTCCCATTGAATAGCTCTAGTGAAGTGTAAAGAGCGTTAGACTTCAAGCCCCACCACGTGCTGGCTGTGTAAACTCAGGCAGGTTATTTACCCTCTCTGAGCCAGTTTCCTTATCTGTAAAATAACCCTTGTGATATTGCACAATGGCCGCTATGATTCTTTTGTTAGTTCTGGAGATGTTGTCATCTGGGAGCGGTGTCAAGGGGAGTAAGTAAACTCCCGGATGGTAAATCTCCACCTAGCTGATGGCTTAAATAACCCAGCCAGAGGCTACCCTGGAAGCTTCTGGCACTCCAAGGTTGCCTGCCAAGGCTCAAACCATTTCAGCTCTGGGTTGTCCTGGCAGCTCAAAGAAAGAAGGAAGGCCCAGCTGTCAGAACATTCCAGGCTTGTACAGCCAGCACACTCTGAGCTTGTCCTAGGGGGACACAGGATGTTCCCTAGTCACAGGCTGGGTTTCTTAGGAAGTGGACTCTGGGCTGGGGGTTAGGGTGCAGGAGGTTTATCAAGGATGCCCTTGGCTGGGCATGGCGGCTCACGCCTGTAATCCCAGCACTTTGGGAGGCCAATGCGAGAGGATCCCTTGAGGTCAGGAGTTCGAGACCAGCCTGAGTAACAGTGAGACCCCGTCTCTACTAAAAACAGAAAAATTAGCCAGGCATGGTGGTGTGTGCCTACAGTCCCAGCGACTCAGGAGGCTGAGCAGGAGGATCACTTGAGCCTAGGAGTTTTTGAGGCTACGGTGAGCTATGATCGCACCACTGCACTTCAGCCTCGGCAGGGTGAGATCCCGTCTCTAAAAGAAAAAAAAAAGAGGGAATGCCCTTGGGGTGAATACCTGAAACCCGAGCAAGTAAGGAAACAGGACCAGACAGGACAGCAGAAGGAGAAATCAGGCTAAATGCAAATGCAGTCTCAGCAAAGACCTCTGCTGACCCTGGGCAGTTCTGACAATAGGATGCTTTCAGAGCTGTATTGAGCTGGGGAGTGGTCAGTCCTTTATAGCCCCTGTTGATCACTCTCTGGAGGCTGTGGCCTAGGAAGGGGGTGAAGGGGCAGATGGGGAGGGGCCAATCCCTTACAGAACTGACAGCTGCAGCTGGTCTGCCACCAGCCCCTCCGGCACCCTGAAGGGAATCTGGGCACCCCCCACGCCCCCTCACCACCTCTATATCTTTCTCAGGTCCATTTTCTACCTGCCTTTGCTGCTCAAGGCTCTGCAAGAATGGATTTGCAAAACAAAAATATCTGAGATATGCTCTTACTTCTTAAACTCACAAAGTTTTCATTATTATTATTATAATACCTAGTGCAAGCAAGATATGGAAAATGATTGTCTCAAATGCTGCTGGTGGGAAGACCCATTCAACAACGCCAGTGAAAAAATTTAACCTAGCAATTCTATTTCTATGATTTTATCCTGAGAAAATAATCATGGATGTGGACTAATATTTAGCCAGGAGGGTCTTCATTGTGGTTTAATAGCAAATAATTAGAAACAACCTAAATGTACAACAACAGGGAATTGCCTGACAAAAGCCTGGTACACTAGAATACAAATAAGCCATTAACTATGCTGCGGATGAGAAATGGAAAATTGTTCACAATGTCTTATTAACTGAATAAACAGTCATAACAGCATGTGTGGTGTGATCCCATTTTTTTTTGTAGAAAACCATGTGTGTATTCCTTTTTCTAAAAAAAAAAATGCTGGAAAGATAAGAACTAAAATCCTAGCGGTGAGTATTTCTGCACAGTGGGATTATCGCTGGTTTTTCTTTGCTTATTTGCGTGAACCATACAGAGCATGTCACTGCTTTTGTAAGTTATTAAAAAGAAATAGATTCCATCCTGGTAACTCAGTCAGTGCTTCGAAAAACAAGGAACAAGGACTGTCCTATAAATGAGTTTGAAGTCTTACGAGGAAAGGACAGAAATCAATGAATTTAAAATGTCTGAGCAATGTGCGAAGTTGGAGGGAATACAAATTGCTTGGGCAAGACGGAGGCTGTGGCAGCTGCTTGACTGATCGTGGACAAACACTGTGTCCCAGGGCAGGCCACCAGCACATGCGGATCACACACTCAGAAATAGCTGCCTTCTCTGGGCATCCACCCAGGCCCGGACCGGGCCAGGTGCTGCAAATGCGCTCTGTGTCACTGGTTCCTCATTCGGAGGTGGACAATGCTCTCCACTTCTTTTTACAGGTGGAAAATGAGGCTCAGAGAGGTTAAGTGTCTTGCCCAGGGTAACACAGCTAGTGAGAGTGGAGCAGAGATCCACGTGCAAGACAGTTGGCTATGATCACGTCTATTGCTCCATGCTATGTAAAAATCATTTTTCTTTTTCTTTGGGGCCTTGGCCGGATGCGCTTGGATTTATATATAAATCGAATGGCAAGGGCAGACTCCAGCCAGCACCAAGGACAAGGCAATGATGGAATGTAGAGAAAGTGTTGGCTGGGAGCTGCTCAGTCTACAGTCTGTGTGTACAGAGGTGCTGACTGCCTTCCCGCTGCTCCTGGCCCATCCTCACCCTTTGAAATTCCTGCACAGAACCTTCCCCAACTGCTCGGGACCCTTCTTTTCCATTGAACCCTTGTAAGGCTGCCAGACTAACTCCCCTGCTCCAACGCCTTCAATGGTTCCCCGCTGCCTACAAGATCAAGTTCAAATTCCTTAGCCTGACATGTAAGGCCTGGGCTACTTCAAGCCTTACTCTGCAAACCTACCGAATAGGGTCCTTGCTGTGCTTTCCTTTGCTCGCTCATCTTGCGCCTAGGCATGGATTATGCAAACAGTGCAATCCTGAGTTGGAATCCTAGCTCTGCTACTCTCTTGCTGGGGAACCTTGAGCAGGTTGCTTACCCTCTCTGAACCTCAGTTTCCTCAAATGAAAAACGGAATAATGATAATAATACCTCACAGGGTGGTCAGGAGGATACGTCAGAGAGTGCTTGTGATGTGCTTATTACAAGTCTATTAGGGGCGATTTTGTTACGTTGTTACAGCAGGTAAATTAATGGGGCTCCCTGTACAGTCTTCCGGGACCAGGGTCTAATTAGCATATTTGATCCACAAAATGCAGGCTGAGAGCTTTGGCGATGACTGTGCAGCAGACCCAGCCAAGTGCCTCCCCCTCGTTGTCCCCGCGGCTGTAAGACTGTGTTCCTGACATCCTTCCCATTCCTCTGAGGCCTGATCGTGTTCTCGTGTTCTCCTTTGTGTCCCTTGGCAATCCTGTTTTTCCATGCCTCTAACACTATTTTAAACCCCAGCAACCTTGTGTCTCCCGCGTGCAGCCCTTATCTCTTCCCCACACCTTTCGCCAAGAGCGGAGTCCCCCCCTCAGCTTCCCTCGTCCCTGACATCTCAGCAGGCCTGTCTCCCTCCTGTACAGGCCTCCAGCAGCGAGGGCCACCTCCTGCCCTGGGGCTGCGATGCCACCTGCCGCCTTCCTAATGCAACCCCTCCTTCCACCTGGGCCCTCCAAGGCACGTCCCTCCCCTCCAGGCAGGAGAGGCGACAGCAGAGCAGATTGGGGAAATGCGTCCTCCCCGCTTCCTACTCTCTTCTCTTTCCCCTGCCCCTCTGTCAATGCGATGACTTAAATTATAAGCTGTATCAGCAGAAGTATGGTATTTAGAACAAAGGAGGAGATAGGCCCTCTTTTCCGTGCTGAGCTAACTACATGTGGAGTATTGTGGCACCTGGCTCAAGTGCCAAAGCCATAGGGAAGGACAGCCAGGGGCTGAGAGCACACCTTTGGAGGCTGGCAGACCTTTGGAATTCTGCTGCTTTGCAGTCGCGAGCAAGTGCCTGAACTTCTAAACGACGCTTATAATGACACCTACCACCTGGCTTTGCTTCAAGGATTCAGTGGGGTCATTTCCAGTCCAACAAGGCTGGGCGGGACACCCCCTCTGGGCTCCCAGGGCACTCGCTGCACACTTACCAGGTTGGGCCGCGCCTGTCGCCTTCTCTGTCCAGCTCCTGGGCTCCAGGACATCTAGAGCCCGAAGGCTTCTGGGAGGACGGCCCTGGAGGTGTCAGGGTGGCTACGCCAAGAGAGTGAGAGGCGGGATGCATGGAGGGCCAGCTGGAGCTTTGGCGGGAGGCACCTGCCCTCCCTCCTCCAGCCGGGTCCCTGCAAGCAAGGCCTTGCAAATCCACTCGCCTGTCACATGGCGGGCCGGAACTGTACACATTGTGTCCCAGCCACCCTGCCGACCTCTCCAGTTCACAGAGAAGACAGCTGTGGCTCAGAGAGATGAGGCCACCTTGCTCAAAGTCACAGAACTCAGGAGTGGCTGAGCCTAGCTCGGTTCTGACCCCAGAGACTGGCCTTTGCTCTGAATGGAGAAAGAAAAACAGGCTGCCAGCAATTCAGACGACCCAGGTCCCCCAAGGAAAAGGTCTGGCCCAGCCACCGCTTCTAACTCTGAGTTAATACCCTGTGGAGGAGAGAGGGCCACCCCCTGCCCGGGGGCTGCAATTCCATGCCTTTCTGTGCAGGCCCATCCTGAGCAGGGGAGTGTGATTTTCCAGGGGTGACAGGCCACCTCTCCTTTGACAGGTCATCAAGTCGGTTCTCATCTGATGCTGTTCTCCTGTGATGGAGGCTGTCTGGCCCTGCAGGCCGGGCCATTGGCTCTGTCGTGTGGCATCTGGGGAGCCGGTCACAGGGATGGGGGCAGCCTCACTGGCTTCTTAACAAACTCCTATCCAAAGGGGTCTCAGCTAGACAGTCCCAGGCTGCCGTAGAGGCAGGGACCTGGGGAGAGGCTGTTTCATGACAGAACTTGCCCACGGAGGCAAAAACCTGAGTTCAAGCCGTCCCGATTCTGTCCTGTCAGAACCACCAGCCAAAACCCAGGCGGAGGCAGTTCTAACCTGTTCATGTCCCTGGGACCCCAGAATTCCATGTTTGTAGACTGTGCCCCATGGAAACGGAGGGGACTTGTGCAAAGAGGTTTCCGGCAGGGTTAAAGGGGGGAGAGGTGGAGACTGCCCCAAACGCAGAGCAGGCAGGGCTGCCAAGCACAGGAGTCTCCATCTGTCCCATTTGAACGGGGCTCACTGCTTTCAGAGCGCCCCCCACCCTCGGCTGTGATGGTGTGTGACCCTCACAATTACCCACGCCCATGAGGCAAGAGGGCAGGGGACAATGATCATCCCTATTTCTCAAAAGAAGAAACTGAGGTTGCCCAGAGAGGTCGAGTGAGTGGCCCAAGGTCACACAGCTTGTTGACATCTAAGGCCTCCTGACTTTTAATCCAGTGCTCTTTTTACTACCCCAGGCCACCTTTGTCAACAAATTAACAACAGAAAGGCTGGGCATGCTGAGGCCTGGAGTCTGTGTGTGACGGAACACTGAGTAAGCAGATCAGACTACCAGATGGGAGATGAGAGAGGAGCCCGCGTGAACTCTGCAAAGAAAATTCCTAAATTTACAGGAATAATTGGTGCTTGTCCCACTGGGGACCCCCTTTTCTGCCTGGCTCTTCAGGGGAAAAGCACTTTAAAGAGGAGAAAACCATAATTACCTCCTTGGGATGGCGGAGCACTTTAGGGACATGCCAGAGTGCTGAGGCTGGGCCCCTGCAGCTAGAAAAAGCATAGTTAGTGTCATAATTTCGTATTTGGAAAACTAGAATTAAGTACCCATCATTTTTGTATTTAGACCACAGCAAGCAAAGCCGGAGGAAACCTCCCTGGCTGGGAGGGACCCACAGAAGCCCAGTGAATTCTTAAGCAGGACGAAGTTCCCCACCCCCGGGGGAGAAGGGGGTGTCTGGAATTCCAAAGCCTAAGACTGGGGCTGCTTGGGAGCATGTTGAGAAAATCTACACTAAATGCCCTTTAAGGTTCTCTGAATCCTGCCTGTCTGTGTAAAATTCTCTTGCTGATTATTGATCGCTGGAAGAGAATTTTCAGCATGATGTGAAGTGGGAATTTCATGCTCATAAGGATCTCCCACCCCGACCCCATACACACACAGGGCTAGGGACGGTAACCTTTAGACAGACCAATTTTTTTTTTTACCTTGGTTCAGGCTACAGAATTGCAACAGCAGCCTCTGGCCACGGGCGAGGGCCCTGCCTTTCTGCCTCACTACCCAGAGATCTAGATAAGACCAGACGCCAGGCTGACCTGGGGGCCTCCACGTGGCCCCTTCCCCCACTGGGGACTGGCCTTTCCCCCTCTTCTCCTTCAATGCCAACTTCCTTCCAAGAAGGACCCCCTGTCCTGCCTTCTCCTGCCGGCTGCCCTCCACTTCCTGGTGCAGCCCAGGGAGCCCGTCGCCTGGCCTGGCTGACCTCTGTCTCTGCTGCAGGAAAGTCTCTTTGCTCTGGGCCCCTTCCTGTTGATTTTGCCTGTCTTCCTTCCTATTCATTTCTTCACTTACTTATTAGGATGCAGCACAACTATTATTCATCATTTTCCCAAAATGTCTTATTTAATATCCATATGGCCCTTGTACTGTCCCTCCAGGAGGGCAAAGCCGGGCCTTTCTCACAAGTGCCTGACACCTGGCAGGTCTTTGGCGAGTATGTGCTGAATAGATGCACTTGTCCTCCCCTTCTTGGGCCCCCCCAGCTGGGCTGACCGCCCATTCCCCGAGCCCCAAGAACAGGCAGCAAACAGTGACAGCGGCTGCTCTGGACCAATGACTGCGCCATGGCCTCGTCTGCCCTGTGGCCCTAACTCTGGGGCTCACTCCTCTCTTCTGCCCACTTTGTCCCCTCCCAGGCCTTGGCAGCGCTCCTCAGGTCTGCGGTCACCATCTGAGCTGAGAATGCCCTAACTTTCTCCCCTTTCCCCTGGAGAGGGGCTGAACACAAAAGTGAAGAAGTGCGCGATGGCTCAGCAGACTGGACACGCGGAGAGAGGGAGAAATGAATACGAAAACAGAAAAAAGTGGAAGAAATGGAACAGAGCATCATCTGAGATCTGTGGGACAGTATCGAATGGTCCAATATACATGTAATCGGGGTCCCATCGGCCTGGCACGAAGCAGTGGGGTTTCCCATCCTCTTGCACCGTAACTATTTTACTTGTATTTTCTTCTTTCGTTGTAAGAACAGTGACAGGGATGTGGGAATGGGGGAGAGAAAGGAACGGCGGGTAGTGGGCTTAGGGGTTAAGAGCAGGGCTTTAGGAGACAGTCCCAGGACTGAATCGTGCCCCCAAACGCCGTCACTTGCTAACTGCGTGATCTTAGGCAAGTCACCTCATCTTCCTGTACGGAGGTTTTCTCATCTGAACCTACCTTGGGAGGATTAAACGCGGGGATGCAAGGAAAGAGCCCGGCGGCAACTCTGGCCACGGTAAATGCTCAGTAAGTGCTTTTATTCTCATTACAGACCATCGTGGTCTCACGAGCACGATCACCCAACACTCCAGCATTTTCATTTATGCACGTTCCCTTCCAAACCCGGTCTGTGTGCAAAAAAATTTTTTTAAACATTTCACAATCATGGTGCACTACACTATCATGTATTCTTGCTTTTAGATGTATTCTCTTTAAAAAAAAAAATATTCTTGAATATTTAGTTTCCCACGTGGCTACCCAGCCTTTGTTGACATCTTTTTAAAGGGCTACACAATACTCCCCTGTGTTTCTTTGTGTGTTGGATTTTATTTGTTTTTGGTTTCCCTCCCTGTATTATTAATATTTACCCAAGCTCCTGGTGTGGCAGGACATGCAGGTTCTTGCCAATCATT
>RJWJ010045634.1:0-12030 GCA_004363605.1 Indri indri
GCCAGTGGTTTAGACATTTTGGATAAGCAAAATAGGTCTGGCGTTGGGATGTGGAACAAAATTGCTTTGTAGAATTGAGGAAGAACAGTAGAGTTTTAGGAGGAAGCCTTGGAGAGAGGGGGTGAAGACCAGGCTGACGCGAAGGCAGATTGGGGGCGTATGTAGAAAATCAGCCAGTGTGAAATTCCCCATGGAATGACGAGCAACCAGCCATTTCTATCGGTGATGCTGAGCATTTAGTTGTTTGCTGTATTGGACTGTGGAATAACACACACACACACACACACACACACACACACGCACACTCTCACTCTCACACGTTGCCCCGGCTCCCCAAATATTCAGAAAAAATCAGGTGACCAACTCCTCCTGGTTTGCCCAGACTTTCCTGGTTTTAGCACTGAAAGCCCCACATCCCAGGAAACCCCTCAGTCCTGGGCAAACCAGGAAGGTTGGTCACGCTATCAACACACATCTGCGGCATGTGAGGGGGCCAGGCTAGCCAGAGATTGGTTCACAGCTGTGGTAACCACCTTGGAGCCGAGGAGAGTTATTGCTAAGTCACACAATTCATCGACCCACCCTGGAACTGTTCCTGTGGCAGATTAGATCACGGTTTCCAATTCTTACCCTCTCCCGGTGTGGGAATTAGACACTCATCCCCTTTGCCGTGTGACTTTCGTGCCTTCCGCTACGGGCAGAGGACGTCTCCCTGCCCAGTGACGGTGGACTCAGGCACGGGACTGGATTCGACTCATGGAGGGTGAAGAGATGACCGTGTGCCAGTTCTGAGTAGAGGTTTCAAGAAGAAGCCCATATTTCCACCTGACCTGCTTGGTTTCTGCCATTAGCCAAGACACACAGAGCGAACCTGAGCTCCACCTGCGGCTGGACGCAGAGATGCCGCAGCTGACCCACAGACCTCCGAGTGAGACAGATGTAGATTCGTTCTTACAAGTCGTGGAGATTTTGAGATTTGTTATGCAACAGAAATTGACTAATGTATGCCTTATCTTTGAACTTTTTTGAGTCCTTTGCGGTTGGATGTTCGTCCTATCAGTTAGATACAGAATAGGCTACTTCCTTCTCTGGGAGCCTTGGTTTTCTTACGGGTACGAGGAAATGATGACAGGGCCCCTCCCATGGTGCTTGGAAGGATTCTAGATCACGTGTCTAGCACATGCCGCAGGCACTTAATGAGAGGGATGAAGCATAATTCTTTCAGCAAACGCTGGCTGAGCTTTTTATCAGCACAGTGCTGGGCTCTTGATCATGAGTTTTACAGGAGAGGCCAGGTGCAGTGGCTCACGCCTGTAATCCTAGCACTCCGGGAAGCCCAGGCGGGAGGATCACTTGAGGCCAGGAGTTCGAGACTGGCCTCAGTAAGAACGAGACCCTGTCTCTACCAAAAATAGAAAAAAATGAGCCAGACAACTAAAAATAGAAAGAATTAGTCGGGCGTGGTGGTGCATGCCTGTAGTCCCAGCTACTTGGAGGGCTGAAGCAGGAGGATCATTTGAGCCCCGGAGTTTGAGGTTGCTGTGAGCTAGGCTGACACCACGGCACTCTAGCCCAGGCAACAAAGAAAGACTCTGCCTCAAAAAAAAAAAAGGAATTTTACAGGAGAAACGAAAGAAGACAAACCTCCTCACTTGGTCTTTTTCATCCAGGAGTGAACAAAGTGTATCTGGATCAGAGGCGGAGGGATGGAAGAAATGACTTCTTTTCTGACATGTAGGCCTACTACTGATGGTCTCTAAGGATGGGGACATATCCACGTGTTGGGAGGGCTGAAGGTCTCCAGTGAGCGAGGTTTCCAGCTGCAATACGCTGTCCTCCAGCATCCGTCCCCCAGCAGATCCAGGATTATGTAGGGAATGTGGCTGGCAAGGTGCCCAGAGGCTGGGGGCAGCTACCCCGGTGCACACAGCGCTGGGCTGGGCGGCCTCGTGTTCCACTTTCCCAGGCTAACTCCACTTGGATCTCGTCTCGGGCTGCAAAATGATGTTTGGGCCTGGTCTTGCCCCTTGCCCCAGGCTGTCTTCCAGGGGGTGGGAGCTACAGGAGGGGGCTCCAACAGGCTTCCGTCTTTTGGTTTCCCAGGACCAGGGTACAGGCATCCCCATGGCTCCCAACCAGCTGCCTTGGCACTCTGGAGTGGAAAAAATGATGCAGCCAGACCTCAATCTCCTCAACTCCCTGCTGACCTGCCTGAGAGCCAGGCTGGCATGGAGAACAAAGAGAAAAGAGACCCAAGTCGACCCACTGCCCAGACAGACGCCCGGTGCCAGCCCTCCTGCCACCCCACAGTTCCCCGAGAGCCTCAGAACTTGCTTTCTCTTGTAGGAAATGGGACAACAATCACAACGGCTATGCTTATTATGTCACAGAGTTGCTGAAGAAGTTCAGGTAGGACAGTGGGGGCAGGAAAATGGCTGCTTATGGCAACATTTCCCCTTCTCCTTCTAGAAATTATACCGAAGCATCAGGGAGAATAGAAAAACAAACAAGCAAAACCAAACCACAAACTCTGTTCTTAACAAAGCCGGGAGAAACATACAACCCACAGACTCAGAGTCTCAGTGGGCTCCGTGGTGGCAAATCTCAGAGAGCATCAGCAAAAATACACTTCCTGGGGTGAGGGCTTGCCCTGAGGTGAAAGTTGTATTCCTTATTTGCAAAAATGAGTGTGGGAACTTGGGTGAGGAGTGTTAGCAGCAGAAGCTCTCCTGAATCTGGTTTGGTTCCAAGAAAACAGAGGAGAGGTAACAAAGAATTACAGAGAGAAGACATATTTGCAGGAAGCAGTCTATCTCTGCGGCAGCAGAGGGACTGGGCACAGTGTACACTCCTGTAAATCCCATGTATTTGGGAGACTGAGGTGGGAGGATCGCTTGAGCTCAGGAGCGTGAGAACAGCCTGGGCAACATACTGAGACCACATCTCAAAAAAGAAGTAAAAGAAAAAAAAGCCCAGGAAGCTACCCTAAGTCTTCCCCACATCCACAGAAACAATCAGCAAATAGCTGACCCAGGAACACAAGCCCTTCCAATTATAGGTTTATAAAAAAGTATAAAAGCCTCAATACAAAGATATTATAATAAATTGTGCAGAAAAATCTACCAACAGATGAAAGGATGTTAACACAAAGTGGATGAAAATTGTATCCAAATCATGTTGAAATGAATTCAAAAAACAATTGCTGGGTGCGGTGGCTCACACCTGTAATCCCAGCACTTTGAGAGGCCAAGGTGGGAGGATCACTCGAGGCCAGAAGTTTGAGACAAGCCTGGGCAACATAGTGAGACCCCGTCTCTGCAAAAAATTAGTGGAATATGGTGGTGTGCACCTGTAGTCCCAGCTACTCGGGAGGCTGAGGCAGGGGGATCGCTTGAGCCCAGGAGTTTGAGGCTGCGAACTACGATGATGCCACAGCACTCCAGTCTGAGTGACAGAGCAAGACTTTGTCTCTAAAAAAAGAAAAGAAAAGAAAAGAAAAAAAGGGAAGGAATTGCCTCTGTGAAGAAAGACAATAAGGAAATTGAAGAACTCAGAAAAGAGATGTCTGGCAAAAGGAGGTAAACAGCATGAAGTGGTAGCGCTCAGGAAAGATGTAATGGGGAGAAAAAACATGGAAATTACGACAAAACTGGAAGGAACATGAAGGAAATAGACCCTGCAGAAAACACAGTGAGGAACATAGTCACAAGAAATGAGAAAAGAGAAAAAAATGAGACAGAAGTGAAGACAGACTAGAAAGAGAATGATAGGTAAAGGAGACAGGCAAAGGAGAGCCAATATACGCATAATCAGAGTCCTCAAAAAAAAAAAAAGAAATACAAAATAATTATAAAGAACAAATACTGGCCGGGCGCGGTGGCTCACGCCTGTAATCCTAGCACTCTGGGAGGCCGAGGCGGGCGGACTGTTTGAGCTCAGGAGTTCGAGACCAGCCTGAGCAAGAGTGAGACTCCGTCTCTACTAAAAAATAGAAAGAAATTAATCGAACAACTAAAAATATACAGAAAAAATTAGCCGGGCATGGTGGTACATGCCTGTAGTCCCAGCTACTTGGGAGGCTGAGGCAGGAGGATCACTTGAGCCCAGGAGTTTGAGGTTGCTGTGAGCTAGGCTGATGCCACGGCACTCTAGCCAGGGCAAGAGAGTGAGACTCTGTCTCAAAAAAAAAAAAAAAAGAACAGATACTATAGAGATAGTGATAAAGACTGAATTATGTCCCCCCAAAATCCATATGTTGAAACCTTCACCCCCAATTTGACTGTATTTGGTGACAGGTCTTTTAGGAGGTAATTGAGGTCAAATGAAGTCATAAGGGTGGGGTCCCAACCCAGTAGGATTCGTGGCCTCATAAGAAGAGGAAGAGGAAAGGGATTTTCTGATGGGATCACAAAACAGAACCTGATTTGTTGGTGTAAATCAGAGACTAAGAGACTCACCTAAAACATAGCAATAGAAAAAAAATCAAACTCGTGAAAGAGGGAGGGGGCAACGATCTGTGAGGCAAATGCAAACAAAGTGAAAGGAGGGGTCGCAGTCTTCCCTCCGTGGGAATTAGAGCAGGAAAGCATTTAACAAGACAAAGAAGAGATCTTCACAGTGCTAAGAGGACAGTTGTGGTTGAAAATGTAAAGGTTGAGCATGTGTGCACCGAGTAACCCAGCTACAAAGAGTCATGGAGCAAAGAGACTAAGTCGCTTTTCTCAGCCTGTGAAAGATGGAGAGAGCAAAGTATAAGGCTACAGAAGGTCAAAATAACATAGTAAACATTCGCAAATGCTGGCCACCTATTAGGCTATGAAGAACACCTCAATAATTTTTTTAAAAGCTGAGTAAAGTACTAGTGATCATCTCAGATCACAGCACAATGAGCCTGTTTGGTTCCCCTCTCCCGCTCCCGTCCACCCCAGCACATCCAGAGGGCAGAGACTCCCAGCCCCTCGTCACCAGGCATCAACCCCTGGGTCTGTTCCATATTCACATAAGATCTCATCTCAAAAAAACAAACATCCCACTGCTTCTTAAAAAAATTAGAAAACCTTCAGGCGGCTGTTCAGCCATGCTTATGGGTCACAGTTCCAGATTCTGACATATGGGCATAGCCCGAATGTCTGCATGTCCCAAGTTTTCACAGAAGACTAGAGTAAAATTTGGGCTCCAGAGCCAGACTGTGTGGACTCAAAGTACCCCTGCGTGGGGTACCAG
Source organism: Indri indri (assembly GCA_004363605.1). Taxonomy (NCBI): domain Eukaryota; kingdom Metazoa; phylum Chordata; class Mammalia; order Primates; family Indriidae; genus Indri; species Indri indri. Next base: position 5,224 of record RJWJ010045634.1, read on the forward strand.
GCTTAAAAGCTTAAAAGTTATGTGGCCTCAGGCAAGTTGCTTAACCTCTCTGTGCCTCAATTTTCCCATTGTCAAATGGGGATGGTTGTGAGGATGAAAAGAGTTAGTATCTGGAAGTATTGGAAACCTTGGATAAATGTGGGCTGTTAGCATTATTATCACAGCCTCTGACCTTCCTCCACTGGTAACAGACACACAGAAGGGACTGGAGAGAGTTCTGTAACTGTGTCCCTAACCATTTATCATGTTTGGGTGGCACGAAGTCCTGCCTTACACTAGTGCATATAATTTGACCCTCACGCCAAATTTAGAAGCAGAGATTTTCACCCTGGCACCAGAGTACTTGGGTTTGTTCAAGCCACAGAAACCAACCCTGGCTAATTTAAGGGGAAAAAAAGGTTGGGAGGTGGGGTATGGAAAGGAAAAGTTGGCCAGCCAGGACTTAGAAAGGACAGGAACAGAGGCTCCAGGGACATGGAGAGCAGGAGCCAGGGATGTGGGAACCAGGAACCAGAGTGCTGGTCTTCAGGGCTCCATCTGTCTTAGCCTTGTTCTCCTTAAATCACCCATTCTCCCAAGAGAAAGTTGGATTGGCTGAGTTTGGGTCGTGTGCCCGCCCACGGACCTTGATGGACAGCCAGACAAGGTGGGAAGGGTGATTCCCTGAAAGAGGAGCAGAAAGTGGGGTGGGAGGGTTGAAAGGTGGGCAGGGATGGCTGTGTGCCCATTTTACAGACGAGGAAAGAGAAGCCCAGACAGAAATTGTCAAGGCCACGGGGTTGGGGATGGTGCAGTCTGGGCTCCAACTAGAGGTCCCGGCTGCCTTTCCCCTCCCGGGACCCAGGCTGGCAGAAGAACAGGAGGGCGTTGTTCTCCCTGCAAGAATGAGTGACTGGCTCCCGGGGACGCCAGGACCCAGAGGATGTCTCTCAGGGGCGCAGGAAACCGCCTCAGACTGAGCTGCATTCAGGGGTCGAGGCCTCTTCCCCTCCCCCTCCAGTGAACAGACACCCCCTTCAAATCCAGCCTCACCCCTCAGCTCCAGCCCTATGGTTTTTCAGAGGAGCTAGCGGGGAAAGGTTTGTTTTTCCACTGTGCATTTTCCTGATATGTAAGACACTGTGCGGACCAAATAAAATGTGTCCAAGCCTGGAGGCGGCCCAAGCATGGCTAGTTTGTAAGTCCTGGAATGTTCCTTTCTGCACACAAAAACTAAGGCCCTGTTTACGTAGATACGCTGGTGTGTTGGGCTTGCAGATTTCCTCACTCTGATTTCAGATATGCAAAGAAAAATGGGCCTTATACATTTCCCAGAGGTCGTCTAGCGCAGCGATCGGGAGCGAGAGATGTTCTGGAGCCAGAGGGCCTGGCTTTAAATCTTGGCTCTGCCACCGTGTGGCCTCCGGCGAGTCACTTACCCTCTCCAGGTCTCCGTTTTCGTTGGGGGGATACATGCAGGCAAGTGTCTGGGGTATAAGAACTTTCTGTTCAGGTAAAACGGGCTTCGCTTGCGTGTTTCAGGGACAAGCTCAGCTGTTCAGTTTCCCTGCCTCCTCCGCTGCTCTCCAAGACCTCCTCTGCCTGGACCCCATCTTGGTCACGGGGAAACTGAGCTCCAAGGAGAAAGGTCCAGGTTAGTAAGTGCCGTTTCGTGAGTGCTCTCTCTGCACTAAGCCTTCTAGGTGCACAAGCTCCTTGAATCTTCCTAACAGCCCTGGGTAGAAGGAATCACAACTCCATTAACCAATCTCGTGCAGCTCGCGAGCAACAGAGTTAGACTCCAGGATGGCCGCCTCCGAAGCCTGGCTCTTCTCTGCTCCTGTTAACTGTGTGTTTCCACTCCCGGTAATGAGACAAGATTCAGAGGCTTCTACGCTCCAGTTGACCCATGTCACTTAATCCCTAAAGGAAAAAGTCTCTCTCTCTCTACTTCATCTACCATCCGAAGCAGAGGAAGTCCAGGCATGAAATCCTGGCTTCAGGGAACTGGGGAAAAACAGCTTCAGGTACAGCAGGATCCAGAGGCTGCAAGGACGTTGACAAGATTTGTTTCTCTCCACTTCTCAGCAATTCTTTCCTCTGTTTTGGCTTCCCCTCAGGCAGCCTCTCCCTGTGTTTTGTCAAGATGGCCTGTAGCAGCCCTTCCAGTCTGCTGGCTCGGCAGCGCCAGTGGAAGGGGAGTCTTTGGTCAATAGTCTTCATGAAAGTTTGGCACTGACTCGGGCAGGCCTTATTTAAGTCAAACGCAAATCCCTTTGCTTATTCCTTTGGCCATATGAGGTGCCTTTATTGGTCACTCCTGGATCTCCTGCCCACTGCTGGAGCTGGAGGTGGAGACTGGGGCAGTTTTACCACATTGATGCCCTAATTAATGGCCTCCCTGAACCCCAGGCCTTTGCAATGTGAATTTATTTCCACGTGATCTGAATCTGGGCTACCTGAGACTTGCTCTGGCCAACAGAGTACACGGGAAGTGATACTCCGCCTGTTCCTAGCCTTAGCCTCAGCAGTCCTCACAGTTTCTCCCTCTCTCTCGGAACTCTGGATAGCCCCCGCGAGAACAAGCCTGGGCTGGTCTGCTGCAGGAGGAAAACCCACGTGAAAGACAGCCCAGTCCTCCAGCAGACACTGTCCTACACCAGCCAACAGCCAGCTGACCTCCCAACATGTGAGCAAGCCCAGCTGAGATCAGCAGAGCTGCCTGCTCAACCTACGGCCGACGACAGATGCGTGACCAGCTGGGACCAAAACTGCCCAGTGGATCCAGTGACTTGTAAGCAATAATAAATATTTATTCTTTTAAGCCATTGTGTTTTAGGGAAATTTGTTATGCAGCAATAGCTGACAGATACAGGGCTCAGTCCAGCAAAACCCCATGGACTGAGTAGAGGAGGGTGCTTTCTAAAATAAGAGATGGATTCTGTTACCATAGGGCAGAAGACATCTTGAGGATTTATTGCTGGTTGATTATTGTCCCCATTTCTCAAGTAGGGAAACTGGAGCTCAGAGAGTTTCCTCAGCTGGTAAGAGACATGAATTTGAATCTTTGTCTATCCTACCAAGTCTCACAGGACAACTAAAAATGTTAAGTGATCAACCTCATTTAATGGAGCGCAGATGCAGATGTTACCATGCACCTGAGAGTAATCTATCATGATGGTTGGATAATGACTTCAGCTGAGTTTCCTGGCAGCTAAGGTGAAAAGGGAAATGTGTTCAGTTGCATCAGCCTGTTTACTTATTATTTTAAAAAAGAAAAAGAGGGTAAATACAAGTTTGTCTGGAGCAGTGAGGGGAACTTACATGAGGAATCTAACAGAAAAATGGCTGTTGACACAAGTGCTGCTCCTTTCATTTCCTGTAAAAGTTGAAGATAGCCTGTAACGCACACAGGCCTTTCTGGGAGGCATTCAGATAATGAGGTCTTTTTTATTTTATTTTCCTTTCTTTCCTTCCTTTTTTTTTAATAACATAGTTTATTTCTATCTCTATTACTACAGTGTAGAGATCACTGGTTCAGGGTTGGTGAGGTGGCTCAGCCATTCCCAACATGCCACCTCAATCTCTGGGTGCAAGGTGGCTGCTTCAGCTCCTGCCTTCAGACCTGCCTCCCAGCCTGCAGAAGGTGGGAAAAAGCAAGAATTTGTGTTTGAGTGATCTTATCTACCTTGCAGGACTAGGACTGACAGAGGCCAAAGGAATGGAGTGAAGCACACCTCTTAAGCTGAAAATTGGAAGACTGCTAGGGTTTAAATCCTGGTATGGCCATTGACTAGCTGTCTTAGTTTCTTGTCATAACAAATTGCCACAAACTTGGTGGCTTAAAACAGCAGAAATTTATTTTCTCACAGTTCTGGAGCCCAGAAGATCAGTGTCAGTTTCACTGGGCTGAAATCAAGATGCCAGCAGGGCCATGCTCCCTCGGGAGGCTCCAGGGGAGAAATCTCTCCTTGCCTCTTCTGCTCCTGGTGGCTGCCAGCATTCCTTCACTTGTGGCTGCATCACTGCAGTCTCTGCCTTGGTCTTCAGGTTGCTTTCTCCTCCTCTGTGTCTGTCTACTTCTACCATCCCTTGGCTTTCCTCTTATAGTGATACGCGGATGCCATTTAGAGCTGATCTGGATGATCCAGGATAATTGCCTAATTGCAAAATCCTTAATTTAATAGTATCTTCAAAGACTTCGCCATATAAGATAGCATTCACAGGTTTCAGGGATTAGGACCTCAAATCCTAGAGGCCCACCACTCAGCCTACTACTCTAGCTGTGTGACCTTGGGCAAGTGTCTTAACCTCACTGTGCCTCAGCTTCCTTATCTGTACAATGACAGCAGCTGTGTCATTGCGTTCTTATGAAGATGAAATAATCAGATAGAGCACTTAGAATGGTTGCCAGGACATGATAAGAACTTTGTAAATGTTAACCTTTAGTAGGAGCAAGAGTCTTGGCCAACTAAAATCCCCACAAGGACAGATTCCTTTTCTGTCCTGTTTGTTCATCCCTCTCTTCCCAGCACCTGCTGCAGGGACTTGCACATAGTAGGTGCTCAGTAAATATTTAATGTACACAGCCGTGGCTGTGTGGCTCTGGACCAGTTATTTCTCCTCTCTGGTCCTCGGTTTCCTTCTCCCTGCACAAGGTGCTGCTGGGAGGGAAAGTCCATTCCTCTTTCTGGATGGGCTCGTCCCCACTGGGGGTAGAAGGCTCAGGGGTCAGGAGCCGGCTGCAGCTTCTCTCTCTCTGAGTCACTAGATTTCTCAACTTGAGGCCAAGTGTCTAAATATTATGAGTGAGCCCATTGGAGATAAGGTGGCGAAACAATTTGGCCAAAGCAACTGCAGCCCAGGCGCCGGGGCTGGACTTCCCTGGACTTTCTCAGCAGTGTGAGTTAGCACTTAGCACCTGCCAGGAACACAGGCTGCTGACCCGAAACCAGATGGGGCGGCCCAGATGCCTGGCTTTAGTGGCTGGAGCCTGCTCTTGCTGTCCCTGTTCCCAGAGCCGGCACCTAGTAAAACCCTCATGGCTCAAGTGGAGAAACCGAAGCTCAAAGGGAGTGAAAGCTACATCCAAGGTTATACTGTGATACGCTGACCACTGAGGCTAAAACCCAGGAGTCTTAATTCCCAGCCCAGCACCTGCAGGAACCAAGCAGGCGAAGGGAGAAGGAAGGCTTGCAGGGTGTTACAGGCAAGGAGTGTGGCATGTGCAAATGCCCGGGGGCAAAGAGTCCAGATACGAGCTCAAAAACTAGAGTGAATGGGAAAAGGGGGTGACATTCCCAGGGCTTTGGACTCAATTCTGAGGGAAAAAGGAAACCACTGATGGTTTTAGGAAGACGAGCAACATGATCAGAGAGTCATTTTCCAAGTGTGTTCCATAGACCATCAGAATGGCCTACAGTGGGCCCTGGGGTAGATTGCCAAAATGCAGATTCCTGGGGTACACCATGGATGTGGCTCCCATTGGAACAGGCCCCCTCCAAGGAGATTCTGAGGCGCACCCACTGTTTTAGTGAGCGAGAGATGCTGCTAAGACTCCAATTAAACGGTCTGGTCTCAGACAGACCTAGTTTCAAATCCCAGCTCTGCCACTTACTTGCTGTGTGACTTTAGACCAGTTACTGCACCCTCTGAGCCTCCTCTAAAATGAAGACAATCTTAGTATTTGCCTCACTGGGTTGTTCTAAGGATTAAGGAAGATAATGTATGTAAAGCAAAGTGATCAATATAGATGTAGGTGCCTCTGGTGCTCAAAAACACTGGTCATTAAAGACTCCCTTGGCAGCAGTGGGGAGAAAGGGATGGAGGAGAGAAGGCGGGGAGGCAGGGAGGACGGCAAGGAGGTCGCTGCGGGACTCTGGGCAGAGGCCTGTGGTTGGGGTGTGGAAGTGGCGATGGGCAGGGTGGCCTCTGTGCACAACGCCAGGTGGTGCCATTCTTGTGTGCTACAATGCACGCAAGGGTCAGTCGAGACAGATCAGAAGCTCTACGTTAGCAGCCATGGACTGGGCGCTCGGCGTGTGCCAGGCCCTGTGTTAGCAGCTTGGTGCTGTTTATCCTCACAGCAACCCAACAGTGTGGGTGTCACTTCATCCCAGGTTTCTCAACCTGCACACTGTTGATATTCGCATGCAGAATCCTGTAAGGTATTTAGCAGCATCCCTGGCCTCTGCCCACTAGATGCCAGCAGCAACCCCCTTTCCAGTTATGACACCAGAAATGTCTCCAGACGTTGCCAAAGGTTTCCCAGGGGGCAGAGTCACCCCTAGTTTAGAACCACAGTGTCATTCTCATTTTACGGGAAAGGAATTGGAGGCTCCGGGAGCCACAGCTCCCTGCCCATAGTCACCCAGCTGAGAAGTGTCAGGATTTGAACTCAGGGCTGATTCAGAGCCCTGGATGTTAACCTCTGCTGCGAAGGAGGTCAGATCTACGCGGTGGCAGGACCAGATGGTCTATATGGAAGGGGCTTAGGGACAGCAGTGGGGTCCAAAGGGGCAGCTGGAAACACCTGCTAAGCAGGCCGGCTGCATTGCCGTGGATCGTATGTTTACTCAGGGTGGCTGTGAAACCGACTACAGAAATTACGGGGGAGCCAAATTCACCCACCAACTCCAAGACCCCTCTAGGGGCCACCACCAGTTGTCCTGGACAGCGGGGCCAAGGGAGATGGGACATCGAGCACAGGCGGGAAGGACCAAGATAGCGCTGGCAGGAGAAGCTGGGCGAGGTCAGTGGAAGCTGGAACCCGCCACCAGGAGCCTCCCAAAAACACTCTCCAAGACCTTCAGGCTAAATATTTATGCT
>RJWJ010045635.1:0-11680 GCA_004363605.1 Indri indri
TTGAAATTCCATGATTCAAGAAGTGTAATATTAAAGTAGGTAACTGAAAAGATATCAAGAGCAAGGTAAGATCATTTTAGAAGGAATTTCATATAGATTGCCTATGTTGGAACAGAACGCTGACTTAAATTAATAAGAATATTGTAGAAAGTGAGAGTTCCTCAAAAACTGTTGTTAAAATTATCTAAAATAAATTTAACCTTTGTAGTACAGTAAAATAATAGTCTTGATAATAGACAATGCTAACATTTAATATTATTTAGAAGAATTATTTCTCATTTTCATATACAATTCATAATAAAAACAATAGAAGTTCTGACAGAAATGTGCTAAAGAAATAGAATGTGACTATTAAATGAATCATATAATCTCCATATTGTGTCATATAGGTTTTAGTTTTAAAGAAAATCATTTTAAGTAGCATTAAATAGCTTGTTGTGTGTGAATGAGTAGAGTAGGGAACAGCTGTATAGAAACTTAGCATTCTGTACTTGACTGCAGTTGAGTATCTATAGTAAGTGAATCTTTAATGCTGCAGCTGACATTATTACTGATTGAAGAACTCTACTTATTTCTCCAAGTATCTACTTTCCTAGAAATTTGTCTCAGTGATTTTTGTGCGATTTATGTAATATACAAGAATTTTTCTCCCACTGTACAATAGTACAAGAGATTTTGTCATGATCAAAATAAATCTAGAATGTGAAAAGGATTTGAGGTCTAAAATATTCTGGTGCTTATGAGCTTCCTGGTTAATTAGGGGAAGAGTTTTATGTTTTAGTACTACATTTGACCTGCTGAAGAATTTAAATCTACCTTATAACCCCAGATTATTAGATAAATCTGTAGCATCTCACCCTACGTCCCAAACTATTATTGTAGAAATAACTGGAATTTATTTCTCTGAAAAACATGGGTGTCTCTCCTCATAAGACTGCTGTCTTATCCTACTAGCAATTATAAAGAAATATTTGCTATAAGTCACAAGAATTATTATTGTGATATATGTTGTGGGAAACCAGGTGCAGAATAAACATCAGCCACAGCTGTCAAGTAATATAAAATAGAAGTACAATTAGCTATTACAAGAGAGCTTTTAGGGAAACTTTCCAAATAGAAACCCAGTGCCTTGAATAACTTAATTAACTTCCTGTGGGATCAAATCTATCAATGTTAAGTACCTGTCACATACAAGCATTGCCCATAGTAAGGCTCAATAAATGTTTTGTATTAATGCGGAAATTATTTATGCCTCTATATTACAATATCTAGGGAAATAAAACATATTTGCTGTATTTAGAAATAACTTTTATAATTGAATGACCAACTACTGTGATAGTAAAAGAAAACTAGGATTGAAAGTGAACAATGGGGGAGAGGTATTGAGTGGTTTATTATGGGTTTGAAGCATAAAGACATTTCTCCGGGATACTATTGTCATTTCCATAAATGACTATGAGGTGGAAAGTTCCATCACATCCCTTAAATGCCTACCTAGTCATCTTACGACTCCTTGAAGCTCAGCCTGAGTAACCGTACAACACGGCTATTTTAGTGTTATTCATAAATACATTCATTTACACCATTTATTCATTCAACAAGAATTGGATTTCTATGATGTTCACAAATTACCTATCCAGATAGGTGTTATCATCCTGTCCTTCAGGATGAGGTGTGTCAATTCAGTTCTCCAAAACTAAAAAGACTGAAAGTGTCAAAATATATATAATATTTAATACAAGCCTTGGCTGTTAGACATCTAGGTCTATATGCTTAAACATTGTGTTTGTAATGGGGATAAAAAATGAAAAATAGTAGTGCTGTATTTTAGGAGTGTCCTCAGGCCTGTTCTAACAGCTCATTTATTGTATTACTGAGATGCTGCATAGCTGTAGTGTACTTTGAGAATGGTAGAAACCAAATTTAGGAATTTGAGACAGAGTCACTGTGGCACTGATTCGCCATAATTTAGAACTCAGTTTTCTATGCTGTATTTAATATATTATGGGTATTAGAATATATGTAAAATATATGTAAGGTATCAAGAGCATAAAGGCAAGGAGGGATGAAAATAAAAGTGTACTATTAAAAAATAAAATAAAAAAATAAAAAAATGTAATTTGATACAGGATAGACAATGTTGGCAAACTTGTGCTAATAAAGGATATAATTGCCATTTGTACAGTTATGTGTAAGAAGCTAGGCCTTTGACGTTCATACACAGAAGTCTGAGTCTCTCTGAACAAGGATATATGTTTATAGGTTGTATATGTCAAGCATCCCATTTTTTGCAGTTTGTGTGTTTTTATTTTGTTATCCCAATTATATTTTACATATAATAAAAATTTAAACAATATATACAACTCATATTTCAGCACCTAAAATATTCCAGTTTTATGTCTATTTCAATTAACATTCAGAACACATCTAGGCATCTCCATCTCCATTTTAATAAAAAGAGCAATGAGAGTTAAGTTTATTTAAATCACTCAAGGCCACATTGGTGCTAAGCAGTGGTCATAATCAAAGCTTTATTTATGTGGCTCAATAGCCAATGCATTATTTTCTTTGAGTCATTGAATTTTGCTTCCCATAATCTGATATGAATCTCTGAGAAAAAGCATAAGCTGCATCAGAATGGAGTTTATTAGGGCTTTAGAAAATTATTCCTCATTGGATATAGGACATTTTCTGGTAAGGTTTTTTTAAGAAAATATTTTCCTACATAAAAATAATTTCTGTGAGTAGCTTAGATTAGATGACAACAGAATCCTTTGGCATTTACAATTTTGATTATATTAGAACATCTGCATGTGAAAATGCAATACTAATCCTAGGCAATATGAAAATTAATGCATTCCTCAGATGAAAACTTTTTTTATAAATCATCTTTAACAGATTATATATAACAGATAAAGTTTGGATGTTTGTGAAACCTATATTTCACTCTCTGCTTTTGTGTTTTATGGTAAAGACAAATCTATTACCATATATGTATAACTCAGAGAAAAAGTACAGCTGACAAACTTCTATAAATAAAACCAACTGGAAAATAGAAAAAGGAAATTAAATTATTCTATCTCATTGATATAACCTTTCTACATAATCTTTATTTAATCTGACCTTCTCCCAGCTAAGGCAATATTTTCCAAGAACGTTTAGTCTTTGGAGATTTTCTCACATAATATTACATCCTGGAAGACAGGGATGAAATGAAGGCAAGAATCAACAATGCAATGTTATACAAGTTTCTAATAATAATAATTATTTTTTGCGTAGAAAATACTGTGCTGAGCTTTTGTTAGGCCACCAGCTATTTATTAATTGGAATCAAACAGAACTCAAAGAGTATGAGGTTCTGAAAAGAACATTATTATTCACCAGATGCAAGTGTGTCAAATAACTTTTCCAAGATTTTTAAATTGTCTGAAACTAAGTTTCCTCATGAGTAAAATGAAGGTACAAACACCTGTGTTATAGTATAGAACCCCATAGTAAGCCTTCAATAAATGTTAGCATAGCAGTAAAACAGTGGAAATTAGTCACACCATAGTCCAAACTTAGTTTTTAAGTAATTGAATAACAGACACAGGTGTGAAATGGTGAATAACATACTAGTTTTGTTCGCAGCAAGGCTGAGTTAGAGACTTTGCTTCAAGTGTAAATGACTTAAACTTGAAACCACTTCAACCTTTAGGTCTGGATGTTACCACCTACATGTGAGGAGAGTGAGTTCTTACACGGGTAATCTGGGTCTACCAAAGTAAATCAGGGAGAAAGAAGGGAAACTAAACATTCTTGTGACCTGTAACACTACCTCAATTCTTACGATAAGGTGGGAATAGCATATGTCCAATTGTTTTAGTATTAATAAATAACCCTTCTTCCTCTAGGGAGGATCCAGAGGTATGCAGAAGAAAAGAGCTTCAGTGAAGGAAGCAGGTGCCTAAACACAGAAAAGAGGTAGCATAGTGTCCTGGTTGAGGTCTTTGAAATTACACTGCCCGGGTGCAACCACAGCTTTGCCATATATTGTTGTATGACATTCAGTGAGTCTCAAATTCAATTCACAAAAGGATCAAAGTAGTTCATATTTGTATAACACTCAGAACAGGACATAGTAGGAAAAATGACTTCACCTATGGCTAATTCCCTTTATTTCCTTAGTGAGGTGGAGTTTGCATGTAGGTTTAGAATGCAAATATGAATAACACAGAAAAATTTCCTTCACTGGGGATGGGGGTAAATATTGGTCACTGTCACAAATTGGTGAGTAAAAGAAAAATAAAAGAGGAAAGCTAGATAGTAAAGCCCAAAACTTTTAATGTTCGCATTTAAACCTTGGAATTCTAAGTGCTATGCTATAAAATGTGTAATTTTACCCAGAAGTTAATCCAAAGAAAGAAGAAAGAAAAAAAAGAAAGAAAGAAAGAAAGAAAGAAAGAAAGAAAGAAAGAAAGAAAGAAAGAAAGAAAGAAAGGAGGAAAGAAAAAGAAAGAAACCTTCGGTAGGGGCCTGTTGAACTTGAGTTTCGATTGATTATATAAGGAAAACAGAGACATATTTGTAACCATCTGATGATGTAGTAATGCACATCAGTTTTTATGAAAAACCGGGTAGGTCACTTGGAGAGAATGCATTCTAAGAGCGAATCAGGGAAGCAAATAAAGATGAATAAATAAATATTAATAGCTTCATACATGGGGAAATCGCCAGTGTGATTTTTGAGAACAGTGAATGTCTTTAACTTTTATTTATCTCTGGCTCAATCTCAGTAGACTTATGTTTGTGACCCAGGGAATGAGAGGACTATCAGTTACTTGTTTTTCAGTAAAACCTTTTTAGGTGATCTGAGTGTAGAAAGTTCTGCTCTGGTGATACTCTAAAATGGTATAACTCAAAAAAGAGTATCGCATCCTGCCCTGGTTTCCTTAGAATATAAAGCAGCTTTGGTCTGTCAAGGGCTCCCACTCAACTTTGATAATGCCCATCATAACTGAAACGAGTGCTCACAGGGTGCAGCCATAGTCAGTGAAAGAGTCAGTCATAGTGAGGAGACTCAGTGGGGAAATATCTTCTTACACAAATTAATCTTCAGCTGTCAGAGACAAAGCATTAAAGTATATCAATCATGGATCTGACCCAACATGCTAATTTTTGTTTTATGCATAACCAATGCACTCAGTTGCCAAGCAAAGCGCACAATGTGTATATTTTTTGCCATCATTGTTGTTGTTGACAAGATTGAAGAAGATGTCAAAGAAATAAATTAGGGAGATCTCAAACCAGAATAAGTACCCATGTCAAAAAATCAATGAAAAAGATGAGTTAATCATCTATCTGTCAAGCAAACAAAGTTAAACCACATACAGATCAATAAACCCTGGCAATGTAAATCACAATAAACTTCCAGATATGGGTGAAAATGATCTTTAGGGATTCACACATTTGCCCCTAAAAGAAGCCTCTGGTCTCGGCCTATGAGGTAAAGAAATGCAGAGTTGAAAAATATATAGTATCATATATTCTCACAGAAAAGCTTACATTTAACTGTATTTTGTCTGGCTGTCTCCTTTGGTATCATTGATCCAATAACTGCACATTTCTCCTTTCCTATGTATGATATATGTTTTAGTGGTTATTTTTCAGACTGATATGTTTGTCACTTCTTTTCAGGTATTCATGCATGTTCATAAAAAGAACATTTTGGAAACATTTTAAAATTGAAAAATAATAGAAATAATTGACATATTGTGAAGAATAACAAATACAAAATTACAAATTTTCAATTTTGCTTTTCTAGTTTCTGAAGCATTTTGTGGTTTGTTGTGTTTCAGCAGTTTAGAGGCATTTCACTAAGATCTTCAAAAATAAATCAAAGGAAAGATGAGCTGTAGTCATTACTTATACATAATAGATGACATTTTCTTGATATGAAAAACTTTCATGGCCTAGAAATAATTTATAAACCTTAGATTCAAGTAAACTTCAGCATGCCACATCCTGTCAGGTTTCTTTACTTCATAATATTTTCTTATGCTTTGAAAACATTCCGCTATAAAAATTGCTAATAAATTAAATATATAATGTCCAATTGTGTATGTGTGTATAGATGGAGACCTTTCAAAGCAGACTATAATTAGTGATCATTCACATGTCCTTTTTGTCTCTCCTGGGTTAACAATAATATACATCATGTTTTTCTCTGGGAAATAAAATATGAGATATTTTAATATACAAAAACAATAAGAACTTGTTTAATGCATTATTCTTCATGACATAAAACATAATTTTGATTTTAGTTGTTTGATATAGTGTTAAAAATGTTAAGATAGTGCCAAGTTGAGAAAGTCACAGGAATCCTTTCCTAAATTTTTTATAAAAAACTCTAAAGAAGTTGAATTAGAACAATGCAAAATTTTTGGTACACGTACCTTACCTAGGTCCAGGAGAAGCATGGGGTTTAGTCAGAAACTAATTCTTGTTTCCTTGTTTAAGGGTTTGGGGAAAACTTCCAGCTCATTCAAAAGATTCACTCCTCAGGCATTACCTTTCCTTCTGATGTTTGTTTCTGGTTGCCTAACCATTGTGAGCCTGAATAATGGTGCCCTCCTATTACTTTTCCCTTTTATCTTTCTTTAAAATCTGACTTTTCCTATATTTTTGATCTTATGTCTTTTGGGTACATTGATTTCCCTGCAGTATCTGAATCTGACTTTTGGGTTCTTGATGATTTGAGATTGATTCTTTTATTTAATATGTTATTTTTGAGCAACAGTGATAGATGTGCAGTCAGAAAAAAAAGATAATGATAACGTATAGATAAAGTGTCTTTTTCTTTCTTTCTTTTTTTTTTTTTCCGCTTTTAAAATTGTGTTTGCCAACGGCGAACTGGTACCTCTTGTATTATCCTGGATGGTGCCAGAGTCCATTCTACTAAGTGAAGTATCACAAAAATGGAAAAGCAAGCACCAAATATACTCACCATCAAATTGGTATTAACTTATCAACACTTATGTGCACATATGAAAGCAACATTCATTGCGTGTTGGGCAGGTGGGAGGCGGGGAGAAAGAGATGGATGTATTCACACCTAATGGGTGTGATGCACACTGTCTGGGGGATGGGCAAGTGTGTAGCTCTGACTGGCAGTGCAAAGGTGATGTACATAACATAAATGTTTGTACGCCCACAATATTCTGAAATAAATAAATAAATAAATAAATAAATAAATATATATATATAAAGAATTGTGTTTGCTTCAATTAATGATAATTTGTGGCACACAATTTGGAGGCTGTAGATTCAATATTAACCGATCAAATAGCTTTAACATTCCCCTCAGCTTGGCTAAATTTTAGAAAGGTATCTTCCTGACTTCCCTTTTCTTAGAAAACTTGTAGTTGCAATTTTTTTTCCTCTGCCCCTTAAAATGTATATAAATCTTCTCCCAGCCTCTTGCCAGTTTTACAACCTGGGAATGTCTTTTTCAAGGGCCTGGGAGACATTCCTTTGAAATATAATTGTCTAAGGAGACAGACTGCTTTTTTCCAGTTTCTGTGGGAAGGTAGGAATCCAACAAATGCCAATTAGCAAACAGAGATGGATAATCAAATTTATCAACCTCTCCTCTAATGTCCTCCAGTACTTTTCCACTAGTTCACTCCAGTGCTTAAAAAATCCGCTGCCTTTTGTTTCACAGAAGTTGAGTTCACTCTCTCTCTCTTATCACCTTGCCTTATGTACTATGGTGCAATTTTTCTTTGACAGTTCTTGTGCTGCAACTCAGATGGGAGTGGATTTATCATTTCCCCCTGGAGCCTCTTACCCAGAACCACACATGTATACATTTACAACCTCTGCCTTCCCAACCGACTGATTGATTAGGGGAACTGACCTCTGACCACTGAAGCACGGAACAGAATCAATTTTAATTCTAACATAGTGCTCTTATTGGTAATGAGATCTCATTTGATTGGACTTTGGTTGTTTATATTTAAAGTTCTTTTGGTGTGTATGGACCACATGTGTGGAACCCTCCTCTATTGGAGCCAATGGGCTTAGAGATATGTAAGTGCTTATGTAAATAAAATATTCCCCCAAATTTCAATTTTTTTTAAAAGGTGAACTTTGAATACTCATAATATGAAAAAAGTCTTATAAAACCTGACACAAATGTTTTAAGAATTCAAGTTCACATAAATTAGGTAGATCTTTGGCAAGTAAGACTCCTCTAACATTCTTGGCCTGATAAAAACAACTATATTTTCTGAGTTCTCACCCTTAAGTGTATATAAACATACATTTTTATTTCACTTGAGTATACTAGTGAAATTAGCTAATAGTATTCCTACTAGATGTTTAGTTTATAAAAAATGATTTATTCAAATTTTGTCATTATTTTGACAAATTTATATTTCAACCATAATTATGTTTTATTTGCTTAAAAATAGTTTCCAAAATCTTTCTAGCAACTTAGAATGTGAGACTCATGCTCAATTAAGTAGTGGATATCCATTTAATATCTAGATAATTTCTAAATAAGATAAACTACTGAAGCAGTAATTAGAAAGCAAATGGTTACATTTATATACTTTTAACTGATTTTTGTATTATACGGAAAGGCTAAATATACTGGGTCTGTTAATAAACTGTTCTTTTTGCCAGATTTGAGGAGGACAGGTCCCCAAATAATGTGGGGTGACTCAGGTCTTCCTTCTTCCATTTATAGTTCTCAGAATAACTATGGAATGTGCTAATAATGCAGTACCCTGAGACAAGGAGAAACTATCCAGAGCAGTCCAGGTTTTGTCCTCATCTGTCTCAGAATAGGATGTCCAATAATGCTGTGGTCCCCAACCCCGGGGCCATGGTCTGGTATTAGTTCACGACCTGTTAGGATCTGAGCCACGCATCACCTTCTGAGCTCTTCCATCCCCAACCCCACTCCTCCCCTCCCCAGTTTGTGGAATAATTGTCTTCATGAAATTTAAGAACCAGGCCACACAGCAGGAGGTGAGGGGTGGGTGAGCAAGGGAAGCCTCATCTGTATTTACAGCTGCTCCCCATCACTTGCATCACTGCCTGAGCTCCGCCCCCTGTGGAAAAATTGTCTTCCAAAAAACCAGTCACTGGTGCCAAAAATATTGGGGAACCACCGCAGTGCTTTAGCTCAGCGAACCAAGTTTCTCCATCTCCCAGGGTATAAAAACTCAGAGTAGAATGCTTCTGGGTTCCTTCCGCTGAAGTGTGAAATGGAACATGTGTACATGAGATTCCATGTGCACTGGGAAGATTTCCAGAACCTTGGGACTGGCTGGCCATGGATCTTAGGTTTCTGTTAATTCTTGCTGCCTATCTGTGAACAATAAATTTGATTTGCATAACCTGCTGTAGGAGTGTTCTGTCTCACTGGACTCATACTCTGGCAGTTGGGTTTGTGCAAACCTCTGACACCTGAGTTTGTGCAAGACCTCCTGACAGATCAAGGAAATCGCAAATATTAGTAAAGTTTTAAAAGTTTTCTCCTGGGATTAGCAAACAGTGCACAATGTTACCCTCCCAAGGATTATTACCATGTTCTGTATTTCTGCTTAACAATACTGAGAAATTATACCATGAGAAATCATATACCTATGAAAAGTATAAGATGGTATATTCATAAACTTTTTTAGTTTGCCGTAGAATACTGATATAGAACAGTTCTCAGTCGTCTACTTTCTGGTTTTCTCTGTAAAATATGTTATGACTAGTTAAAATTATAATCAATATATGTAAATGAAACTACTAGAAATAAGTACAAAAGGAAACAACCTGGTATGCAAAGTACATAAGAAATGTAGGATTTGGTTTTGTACAGGATGTGTTTTTGTTATTAAAAAAATAATTTTGTTCTAAAATAAAATGACTTGGTCCAGAAAGCAAATGCATTAAAAAAACCTGAATAGATATGGATAGCCATAGAAGTTTTTGCAGGAATGAAATTTATTCATACCTTCAAAGCTAGCTTAGATTGGTTGGGTTTATTTATTATTATTTTTTTGTGACTTTTAGTATCAATAATGTAATAAGCAAATCTAGAGTTTGGTTTCTCTCTGTTAAAATGACAGCATATTCTTGGATTATTGATCTTCTCTTAATAAGAGATTATCAAAGATTTTTTCTTTACCTCTGGGTAAGCTGCCTAGGTGGCACTGATTCCATGGCATATCAGAATAATTTCCTGTGTTTTAGGTTGATTTTATCAGATATTCTATTATTTTAATGAACCCGGTCTTCTTACTTTTCAAACAGCTAAAGTTTGTGGTTTGTTCATTTTTTCAATCATGGTGCCTCCTTTATTTGTTTTAAAAAAGTTTGTTGTCACTTTGGTTAAAGAGGTAGCCAAGTGTTATTCTTAGTGACCCATAATACTTTCAGTTCAAAACTTTAGACAGTTTTGATGACATTTGATATTTTGTATATCCAAAATCTAAGCCTAAATGAAATGTTTTTTTTTTATCTCAAACTGATTTTGGAATTTCCCAGAAGGCCCCTAGAAAATCAGAAAAAGTTTTGTTGTTTTTGCCTTGTAAAAAAGAGAGGTGTTAATAATAATTAGGCTTATTTGATATGTTGAGTCATTTTAAAAACACCGTCTAGTAATAAGAGATATCTAACCATCCTTAGGCTATATTTGCATGGGTAAAATATTATTAATGTATTTAAGAAGTTTTAAAAGTTCCTAAAAATTTGTCAGTGCTCTACCTGTCTATGATATGTACTAGTGCTACTTTGCTGATACGAGACAACAAGAGGATTTAGTGTTATTAATCATAATTTCTAAGTTGTTCAGTGGGAGAACGTGAACACCCATATCTCCCCGTCTCTGTGGGAGAGTGGGAGCCTTACCTTGATAAGAGCCAATCAGTACACGCAGATGGCGTAATCACCTTGACTAACCTCCTCTGCCATGTCCTTCACCACTTTTCCACTAGCTTACCCCAGCACTTAAAAACCCTTCCAACTTTTATTTTAGTAGAGTTGAGTTCAGTCTCTTTCCATTAATTCAACAGTCTTGAATAAAGTATTCCTCGACTGTTTAACTTTGTCAGTACAAATTTTCTTTAGCATAACCTTGACATGAGTACACTACAGTTAATACATATCATTTTTCCTGATACCTTGTCAGATACCTTACAGACATTATCTAATTTGATTCACATCCATCTTTAAGAGATGTTTTGCTGTATTCACTTAATAGCTGAGCAAACTGAGGTTTAAATAAATTAAGTAAATCATACTAAGTCATTCAGCTGAGCATCAGGACCCCTCTCTTATCCAAACCCTTCTGAGGTGCTGCATCTATTTTTGTATTTATGGTCCTGTGTTCTTTCTTAAAAGAAGAAGCTTCCAGGTTGCTAGAGGTATTAGTGAACTTGGATCTGCCTACACACAACAGATGAATGGTAAGTTCAGTGTAGTCTGCTCTCAGTATCTGTAAGGGATTGGTTCCATAACCTGCTATGGATACCAAAATCCATGATGCTAAAGTTCCTAAAAGAAAATAGCATAGTATTTTTATATAACCTATGCACATCCTCCCATACACTGTATTTTTTCCATATACTGTATGTTAAATCATCTCTAGATTACTTATAATACCCAATACAATGTAAGCGCTACCTAAATAGTTGTTATC